>ML782458.1:479621-491738 GCA_009831015.1 Picea engelmannii | reverse complement strand
CCTCATACAGAAACTCGCCAATGGGGCCCCCACCCTTCATCAGTTTCTCATGACAATTCTGCCCTCCCTGGGGCACGCATTTCACACTGGGGCACCCGTTTCTGTATTTGTACATTTTTCCCCAAAATTATTTATTATTTATTCTACAAACACCTTTACCTTCAGTCATTACCTTCCTCGTCGTCACCGTTGGCGACTTGCTTTCTTTTGGCCACACGCAACCCATGTCACCCTTGGATTGGAGCAGTACTTATCATTTACCCTTGCCGACATCGTCCATATCTTCAGAGTACCCCACAGGTCAGTTACCTCTTCCCTCTGAATTTGTTCACCTTGTCCCACCTCTGGCACAACTTAACACCAGTCTTGTCATCCCCTTGACACTCGACCTTGTTACACGGTTGCGGCCACTGTTTCTCTCCTCCAACCAAGGGCAGTCTTGAGTCATCCCACTTCTTGACTTCGTTCATGTACCTCTGCCACTTCCTCACCTCAGTAGATTCCACAGAGAACCTTTTTTCTTCTGGAAGTTGCGTCCCCCTTTTGTCGACATCAACACACTTTTCCTGAAGGGCGACAGTATCTTGATTCTCATTCTCTATTTTAATGAGAGATCTCGGATGGCACAGGGTGAAACACCATTGCTCCCTGCTGTCGTTGACCCCCATAACATTCGACGCCAACACCCTCTCATGTTATGATGGGTCTTACTATGCGACTGTTGCAGTTATTTTTGTCATTTGCCGAAGACCTCTGAACGTGGTAGGGCCATCAATGCCCACATCATCGTCGCTGCTAACTACAATGATCATTGCCTATTATTCAGAGTATGTTCCTTTGCAGAATTGTCTTCTGCATTTATCATTACCGCCCCCAAGGGCGCTGCAGTTGTCTACACCAACACTTCCGTCATATTTTTTCAGAGTTACATCACACGAGCATGGGGCATGCTCGCCTCGTTTGTACACAATTGTATATTTTTTCTCGGCACGTCTCTCAGAAGGTCGAGATACCGGTTCCTTCTCTCTCCAACAGATCGCTCCGAACGGTCCCACTCTTGCTTTCCCTTACAACCACATTCTCAGTAGAAGAAACATTGATGGATTTCGGTTATACGTATGCTCCTAACCTCATCCATCAGGGGGCATCTGTTATCACTGAAATTTCGTCTGCACATGGCGACAAGAACTCCACATCATCAAAACAGCAATGAAGTCACTCATGGCACTGAATTAATTTCACATCACTCCAGAAGGGAAAAAAACTATACAAAGTAACCAAAAATTGAAGGGCGCTTTACATCAGCTTGATGCGCACGCACATGCGCGGGATAAAAACGTGTTACTAGCACATGCGCGCTCGACGCGCGACTGTCAGCACAAAAACCCGTGCATCTGCTAATACAGCGCATTAATTGCATAGGTTGGCCTCTCGACCGCCTACGGACCGGCCCCCAAGATGATTTGACTCTCAAATCAGAGTCGGCTCTGCAAAAGCGGCAGATTAAAGACCTAAATAAACCCTAATGCGCCCCTATTCACACTTGGAGAAGGTTACGTGACCGCCCGTGAAGTTGCTATAAAAGGCCGTGAGGATTCACTGTTTTGGCAGGGAATTCTAAGCAATGTTATGCTGTTCAGATGGTTCAAGGCTCCTCCTTTGACAACAAACCCATCAGCTGCATCACCCAGAGTTCTTTCACTGCTGTGCGCAGTTCATTACATTTTGTAAGGAAAGCATTGTGTTGAGGGCCCCGAAGAGCCTTCCGCTGGAGGGAGAAGGAACCTCTGGTCTCTTTCTTCAGCGTTCTCTGGTTTCATTAATACACCAATCTTGAAACCATTGATGACCCCTGTGTCTTATGTTTGATGTTTTTGTTTATTTTCGCAGTGTTATTTGTTGTTAGTTAATGTTAGATTGTAGTTTGTTTTGTTTCTGTTAACCCTTTTGCTCCACAACTGTTCTACCCTACCGGACACAACAGGGTATGCAAGCGCTCTCCTTTTGCTCACTTGGTGACCATTTGAACGCGAACAATAACTATGGATGAATATGAGAAAAAATTCTTGGAATTTTCCAAGTATGTGAGCTTCATGAGAGATGAGAAGGTAAAAATTCACAGGTTCCTATGTGGACTGCCATCCTTCTACATAGATAAAATTTAGTTTGATGAACCCAAGAATTTAGATGAAGCCATGAGGAAGGCTAAGTATGTGTAGGAGGAGAACAAAGGAAGGCCAACTTTCCAAAAGGCCTAATATGATAGGAATAAACATAATATGGATTGAAGGAAGAAAGGATTTAATCCACATTTCATACGAAATAGTTCTCAAGCACATCAACAAGGGAAACCATATCAGGGTGATCAGAAAATGACAAATTCCTTTGGAAGGAGGACAAGACAATATCCCATAAAGTTTTGGGTATGTGAAGGAGATCATATGTATATATATTGTCCTCACCAAGGAGATAAGATGAAGGCTATGCATAAAATCAAGAAAGATGAGACAATAGAGGACGTGGGAAAAGGCATTCCAAGGATCTATGTAGCCTTGGACAATAAGCAAGCAAACTATCAATCCTAAATGGTTGAAGTGGAAGGTAAGATTGATAATCAACCTAAAGCTATTTTAATTGATTATGGAACTAGTCATATCTATATAGATCCAAAACTAGTTGAACAATTTAAATTGAAGAAATGTAAGCATGTAAATTCTTGGTTAGTTCGGGTAGCTATTGGAACCAAAAGAAGAATCAATGATCTTGTTAATGAATACCCTATATGTATGAATGAAATTAACACTATGACAGATTTGAACATCATATCACTTGGGTCTTATGACTACTTCACTATTATGGATTGGCTAGAAAATCATCGTGTTGTTTTAGATTGTTATATCAAGGTTTTCACATGTCTTGATGAGGAATGGAATTCAAGGATAGTGCAAGGTATTCCAAGAGCTATATCTTTCTAAGAGATTTCATAATTGCAGTTGAAAACAAGTTTTAGAAAAGGGTGTTAGATATATGCATCCCATATGGAAGAGCCAATGAAGGATAAAGAGCCAAGTCTTGAATATTATCCAATCTTAAAGGACTTTGAAGATGTGTTCGAAGAGTTGCTAGGATTTCCACGAAAGAGGGATATAGATTTTTCTATTGACTTAATGCCTGGAGCTACCCCGGTTTCAAAAAATACCTACATAATGAGCACGCCATAGTTAAAAGGGTTGCAAATGTAGCTAGAAGAGTTGTTAAAGAAAGGGGACATATTCCAAACTTTTTTCCCTTGGGGTGCCCCAGTTCATTTTTTCAAGAACAAATATGGAACGTTGAGGTTATGTATCGATGTCGGACAATTGAACAAGGTTACAGTCAAGAAAAAATATCATTTTCCAAGGATTGATTATCTTTTTGATTAGCTGAAAGGAGAAAAGATATTCTCCAAGATTGACTTTAGTTCAGGCTATCATCAAGTGAGAATCAGAGAAGAGGATACTATAAAAACAACCTTTTGGACAATGTATGGACACTATGGATTTGTGGTGGTGCCTTTTGGGTTGAAAAATTCACCTACTACATTTATGTGTCTAATGAAGGGGGTGTTCATAGATTTCATGAACAAGTTTTTCATTGTATTCTTGGATGATATTATTATCTATTCAAAGACGAAGAGGATCATGAGAGACATTTGAGGATGGTACTGCAATTGTTGAGAGAGTACCAATTGTATTCCAAATTGAGTTAATCACTTTTTATCAAAAGAGGATCCATTATTTGGGTCACATTGTTTCAAAAGATGGCATAGAAGTGGATCTAGAAAATATTGAAGAAATCAAAATTTGTTCAAAACCAAAAAACATTTAAGAGGTTATACCATTTATGGGTCTAGCTAGTTATTACATGAGATTCATTAAAGGATTCTCCAAAATTTCACATCCAATAACATATTTGCAAAAGAAAGGAGTAAAATTTGAATGGAGTGCTAAGTTTGAAGAGAGTTTCTATTACTTAAAGTATTTTCTAACCAATGCACCTATTTTGAAAGTTGCAGATCC
Source organism: Picea engelmannii (assembly GCA_009831015.1). Classification (NCBI taxonomy): domain Eukaryota; kingdom Viridiplantae; phylum Streptophyta; class Pinopsida; order Pinales; family Pinaceae; genus Picea; species Picea engelmannii. The sequence continues at coordinate 487,680 of ML782458.1, read as the reverse complement.
AGATGAGGATATTTTTTTGTGAATAGATGCATCCAAGGAAGGGATCGGTGGAGTCCTTATGCAGAATGGACATGTAATTTGTTATTATTCTAGAAAATTGAAGGAGCATGAAATAAATTATGCTACACATGACTTAGAGTTGGAAACCATAGTACATTCCTTAAGGATGTGGAGGCATTACCTCATGGGAAGTAAATTTGAATTAAGGAAAAACCATAGTGGTATGAAATATTTGTTTTAATAACCAACACTAAATGCTAGACAAACTAGATGGTTGGAATTTCATAGAAAATATAAATTTGATATCAAGCACATAAAAGGAAAAGAGAACAAGGTGGTTGATGCACTCAACACACGCGTGCATAAAATGCATGCTACAAACATTAGTGTATACAAGATGGATTTAAAAGAAAGATTAGTAGAGGTTGTAACAACATATTAACATTATGTGCAAATTAAAGAAAGATTATAGCATAATGATATACAACAAAAATATAAGGATTACAAGCTAGAATAGGATGGAATCCTATTATTTCAAAACATAGTTTATGTTCCCAATTCTCAAGAATTGAGAAATTTATTTATAAAGGAGATGCATAATGTGCCATATGCTAGACATCCAGGATATCATAAAACTATTACAGTTGTAAGAGGCCAATATTTTTAGCCTGGTATGAAGAATGATGTCACTAATTATTTGGCCAGATGCATGGAATGTCAGAAGGTAAAGGATTAGCACAGACATCCAATGGGATTTTTGGAGCCATTTCCCATTACAGAATGGAAATGGGAAGTTTTAACTATAGTTTTTATTACCAAATTTCCCAGGACAACAAGGAAACATGATTCCATCATGGTAGTGGTGGACAAGTTTACACAGGATGCACATTTCATTCTATTAAAGGTAACTGATAAGGTAGCTAGTATTGCATAAATTTACATGAGATAAATTACTAGACTACATGGTGTGCCTAAGGCAATAGTGTTAGATCGATATCCCAAATTCACTTCAAATTTTTGGAAGAGGTTGTTTAATGTATTAGGGACAAATTTGAATTTTAGTATAGCATATCACCCATAGTCATATGGGAAGATAGAGAGAATTAATAGGATAATTGAGGATATGTTGAGAATGTATGTAATGAACACACCATCAAGGTGAGAGGACTATATCCATTTAGTTGAGTTTTCCTACAATAATGGGTATCAATAATCACTGAAGATGAGCCCATTTGAAGCATTATATGGCATAAATTGAAACATACCAGTAAGTTGGGATTACTCGGCAGACAAAGCCATGATTGGGACGAAATTGTTAAAGGAAATGTCAGAATAGATGGTAAAGATTAGGAAGAGCTTGAAAGTTGCATAATATAGGAAAAAGATTTATATCAATAAATGAAAAACACATAAAGAATTCAAAGTCACAGAGCATGTGTTTTTAAAATTTAAACCAAGAGAAGCTCGTTGAAATTGGGAAGTTTCCCAAAGTTGGCAGAAAGATATTGTGGGCCTTTTGAGGTCTTAGAAAAGATAGGACCAGTTGCATACATCTAGTATTACCTACATCCATGAGAATTCATAATGTGTTCCATGTGTCTTTATTAAAAACATGTGTACCTAATCCTAATCATGTTATTGATTGGAATGTGATCTAGGTGGAACATGAAGGGAATTTCCGGGTGGAACCAATGTGCATCCTGGAACGAAGGTCAAAGTGATCAGGAAAAAATCCATCAGCTTGGTAAAGGTTCAATGGACCTGTTACAGTCCTGAAGACACAACATGGGAGCACAAGGAAGCCATATGAGAAGCATACCCACAAACTTTTGAAAATTTTGAAGAAACTTGAATGTACAATTGCACATAAGCGAATGAAGACTCCATTTTGAAAATTGAAGTTCCTGGAGCCACAAATATGAGATTCATGTCCAACCAATGTGGGGTTTGAGGGGGAAAGGGAGTTGTTGATTGAAATTGTTGCATGAATCATTAAGTTGCAGAATTATCAAGTATTCTGATGTAACTTTATATATATGTCAATGTGTAAACTATATGGTTATGTGCACTAAGCACATTACAATTTGTAATGGGAGGGGAATGTAACATCCCCTTTTTCAAACCCCAAACTATCGATATAGTATATGTTCAAGAGCCAAAGTGATGTAATATGTAAATGATGTAAATGATGTAAATTGAATATAATGAATAAAAGGTATAGGAAGCTACAGATGGATTTTACCCATGTCTATTCAACCAAAACCCATTTCTTATATCTTTCTAAATTATCATTACCATGAACCTTCCATTAACTATTGAGTGTTCTAGAGCCCAATCATTGAATTCATATAGGAGGGTGGGTGTGAGAATCACATCCCATAATTATTAAGAGCATGGGTGATGAGTACAATCATCTTGGGGAAGAGTGCAAGTCAAGAAAGAAAGAGAAAGAGAGGAAATTGAAGGTCTACACCAAAAATCAGCTCAACCTTGGAAAATCGACAGGAAGATCATCAAAATTCAATGGTGGAAATTGAAGGTATGATACATAATCAACCAATTATTTTTTTAATTGATCTAGGTGCTAGTTTAAGTTATATTTCACCAAGAGTTGTATAAATCTGTAAGTTACATAAAGAAAAGTTTGAAAAATCCAGGTTAGTACAATTAGATACATGAACTAAAAGGAGAATTACATATGTTGTTAAAAACTATGAACTTGGTATGAATGAATTAAGAACACAGATAGACTTAAGCATATTACCTCTAGGGTCTTATGATGTGCTAATCGGTATGGATTGGATGGAAAATTTTAAGGTGTTCTTATATTGTTACAATAAATCATTTACCTATGTAGATGAGAGGGGTAACATTATAAACATTAAAAGAGTATCAAGACATGTTAGTATTAGAGAAATAACATCCTTACAAGTTAAAAAAATGCATTCGAAAAGGGTGTAAATAATTGATGTACACATAAATTATAATGAAAAAGAGGAAAGTAATAATGAGATAGATAACTTTACAATAATGCACGAATTTCAAGATGTATTCTAGGATATTCCCGTACTACCTCTTAAGAGAGAAATAGATTTTTCCATAGACCCAATACATGGAAATGTACCTTCTTCAAAATCTCCTTATAGGATGAACATCCTAGAGTTAAATGAATTAAAAAGTCAATTGCAAGAATTAATAGATAAGGAATATATCCTACCAAGTGTGTCTCCATGGGGAGCACCAATAATTTTTGTTAGAAAGAAATATGCAGCATTACGTCTCTGTATTGATTATAGACAACTTAATAAAATGATTATTAAAAACAGATACACATTACCTCGTATCTATGGTCTGTTTGATCAAGTACGGGGAGATACAATCTTTTCTAAGATTGACTTACATTATGGTTATCATTAAGTTAGGATAAAGGATGAATATATTTATAAAACAACATTTAGAATGAGCTACAGACATTATGAATTTGTCATAATACCTTTTGGGTTGACTAATTCCCCAACCTCATTCATGTGCTTGATGAACAATATATTGGGAAAATGTTTGGATAAATTTTTGATCGTCTTTATATATGATATACTCATCTATTCAAAGGATTAAAAGGAGCATGAATAACAGTTAAGAATAGTATTACAAATACTAAGAGAACAAAACATATATGAAAAACTATGTAAGTGTGAGTTTTATAAAGATCAAATTCAGTATTTCGGACATATAATTTTCAAATAAGGTATAGTTGTTGACCCATACAAAGTAAAGGCTATAATGAATTGACATGAACCTAAGGATGTTTCAGACATAAGATCCTTTATGGGTATAACTGGATATTACCGGAATTTTATATAAGGGTTTTCTAAGATTGCATATCATATAACCTCGTTACAAAAGAAAGGAACTAAGTTCATCTGGTCCGAGAAATGCCAAGAAAGTTTTAACAAATTAAAACAACTCTTAACTATAGCTCCTATATTAAAACATATAAACCTTGATAAATACTTTGTAGTATGTATGGATGCATTCCACGAAGGGATTGGTGGTGTTAGTGTAAGAAAACCATGTAATAGCTTATGAATCTCGGAAATTAAAGAAACATGAAGAAAATTACGTAACACATGACTAGGAATTGGCCTCAATAATACATGCATTAAAGATGTGGAAAAATTACCCGGTAGGTGTAAAATTCTTTATGTTGACGGATAACATCTCTCTAAAATATATGTTTGATAAACAAAATTTAAATTCTCACCAAGCCAGGTGGTTAGCCGTCTTAAGCGAGTATGATTTTGAGATAAAAAACATAAAAGGAAAAAAAAAATAAGGTGGCATATGAATTAAGTAGACATGAAATTCTGATATATACAGTTACTAGAAGTAATTATGAAACAAATTTAGAAGAAAAAGGATAACAGTTGAAAAAGACCCAGAATATCAAAAGATGAAGTTAAAATTTGTTGATAATTCAATAGGAATAGAAGAATCAGGTTTCAGATTTTCAAAAAGTGGACTGATAATGTATAAAAATAGATTGTATGTACCAGAATATAATGAAATTAAGCTATTAATTTTAGATGAGTTGCATAAGAAACCATATTTTGGACACCCAGGTTACCAAAAATTAATCACTATTCTAAGAAAGGAATTCTATTGGCCAAATATGAAAGGTGAAACTACAAAATATCTAGCTAGATGCTTGGAGTGTCAACAGGTTAAGGTTGAACATCAACATCCAACTAGACTACTACAACCCTTACCCATTCCAGAATAGAAATGGGAAGTGATAAGTATGGATTTTATTACCAGATTTCCCAAAAGTAGTAAACAAAATGAATCAATTATGGTTGTGATTGATAAATTAAGTAAAGAAACACACTTCATACCTATGAAATCAACCTACAAAGTTATTAATATAGCATAAATTTTCATGAAGGAAATATTTAGGTTACATGGAATCCCTAAAGTTATAATATCTGATAGAGATATTAAGTTTACCATAAATTTTTGGAAGGCTTGATTTAAAGGGTTAGATATCAAATTGAATTTTAGTACCACTTATCATCCGCAAACAGATGGGGAAAATGAAAGAACTAACCAGATTCTTGAAGACATTCTTAGAATATATGTTATGGACATACCTCGTAATTGGGAAAAATATTTATATTTAGTTGAGTTTGCTTATAATAATCATTATCAATCTTGAACAAAACTTAGTCCTTCTAAAATTTTATATGGAAGAAAATGTAATACACATGTTTCATGGAATAATCTTGTAAATAGATTGATGATAGGAACATATAATTTAAAATACATAGAACTAACAGTGAAACAGGTACAACAGAATCTGAAAGAAGCTTAGGACAGGAAAACAAGTTATGTTGATGCAAAAAGTACTCCAAGAGAGTTCAACGTTGGAGATCATGTGTATATTAGAGTTAAACCTAAAATGAGTTCTTTACGGATGGGAATGTATACTAAGTTAGCACCTAGGTATTGAGGAAAATTTGAGATACTTGCTCGAATAGGACCTATAGATTATCAACTTGCACTTCCAACCACAGTAAAAGTACATGATTTGTTTCACGTTTCATTATTTAAAAAGTATATACATGACCCTACTCATGTTGTTCATTGGAAAATGATACAGGTGGAACCCATGGGTGAGTTCCCAGTAGAGCCGGATCATATTCTCGAAAAGAGGGAATTTACACTCCAGAGTCGAGCCATAGGATAGGTGAAGGAGCAATGGAAGCACCTTAGTCTAGAAGAGGCTACTTGGGAAATGGAATGTAATATGGAGGAAGCATATCCATTTCTGTTCCAAAATGGTATTGATGAAAACTAGTTATCACTGAGGATAGTGATAAGTTCTAAGGGGGGGGTGTATGTGATACCCCACAACTTGGATTTTTAATTACTATTTCTATTAATGTTTTTAATTTAGAATTTTAATTATTTTTCCAAAAAGACAATTTGGTCGATTGACCAAAATTGAATTGTAAGACATTATTTTATGTAAATAAACACATGTGGAAAATGGGGCACATTTTAAAGAAACTGTTAAAGATGGAGTTAGGAATCCAAAGGGGTTGGCCAAGTGGCAACAGAGTGAGACAAGTTGTGGAGTTGACTTAACTTCAAAAAGATACATTCCAGATTTATAGGAGAATATGTGAACATGTGTAAAGTTGAATCTGATAGGTGGTTAGTGAGCAGGAAGCTCAAGACACGTGTCACAAGTCCTAGGAAAAATAAAACAAGTCATGAAAATGGAATAGGATGCCATTCCAATGAAAGTTAATTTGATCATTTGAGAAAGGCTACATGCAAATCGACTTGACACGGTAAAATTCTACAAGGATTACACACAATAGTTGCAGCTCATAATTCTGCAAGTGGCCACATAGGCATCCCCTTGGATTTTGAACTCAGCTCGTAAGTGACAAAGGTGATAGAGAATCTAGTCTAAGTTTGGGAGGAACATGCGGTTTCCCCAAAGTTCCAGGTTTATTTCTTGTTATGAATATGATAATTTAGATATTACTGTGTTTTTATTTGTGCATTATTGTGGCTAAATCCTATGGTATAAATAACTGATAATAGTATTAGAAATTAATTCTTGTTATATGAGATTTCGATGCATATCATCAGTTCAGGTAGAACAACTATGAAAGAAAGTTAATATTTATTCTGAACAAAATCATACTATCAACAATAATGTCCATAGATAGAAACCTAGTTAATAAACCAGAGTTTTTTCATATAAGAGAGTTGTATGGAAGAGAACAGAGTCCCAACAAATACAATGTATACAAATGGAAAGGAATAGACACAGATTATAAATTTGTTACATAGTTAACAAATTATACTGTGCATATATCCGAGAGGAAATTCGTTACAAAGTTAACCTATTATACTATGCATATATCTGAAAGGGAATTTATTACAAAGTAACATATTATACTATGGATATATACAAAAGGGAATTCGTTACAGAGTTAACATATTATAGTATGAATATATTCAAAAGGGAATTCATTACATATTTAACCTATTATACTAGGCATATATCCGTAATGGAATTTGTTACAGAGTTAACATATTATACTATGCATATATCTGAGGAGAAAATCGTTACAGTGTTAAAACAAAATACATTGTGTATGTATTTGAAAGGAAAATCATTACATTGTATAGAATCTAATGAATGATGATCGTTTATGTCCAACAAGGGAAATAATGAAGCTAGGATTATAAACAAAATATTAAAAATCTTAAAATGCGTAGGTATCAGCCCTGAGTTATGAATTTTCATGAATATACAAATTACTCGGTCAACTAGCTATAACAATAGAGCAGTCCTAAATTGTGGTGCCAAACTCGAAGGTAGATAATGGATGGAACCTAAATACCTTTATAAGCAAAGGTATTCATGAATCTGCATGGTACCATCTTCCTCAGTACATGCACATCAAACAATAAATAAGTTAGGATGTGGTACGGAGTTACTTAGATAACATAAGTATATACACAAATAAAATATTTACTTACCATGGATGTACCAAATCTCATTATATCTTCGTCCGTTGTTTGAAATGCACCTGAATGTACATGGAGTCGAATGGTTAATGGGTACCCTCACAAAAAATACTCATGGCCCATCATTAGTGTTTGCACCCAATTCGTCACTAGGTGAGAAAATTAAGAGTGCTTACATGCCCAGTTGGGCTCTGCTAGGCATGAAACATGTAAGGTAAAAGGTTAGAAAGAAAAACAACAAAGCTATTAACAAGAATTAAACTAAAACTAATAAAAACTATGAGCATATAAAACAAATGAAAAATAGAGACAAATGGACTAATATCACCAATGCATAAGTTGATCTGTTTGATGAAATCCAAAGGCAGAAAGAAGAAAGGGGACTTGGGTCCCTTCTTTCCCCAATGGAAGGCTCTTGAGGCCCTCAAAGCTTGCTCTCCTTTACAATGAAAAGATGAAAATGTGGTTGAAATAACTCCAAGCTTATTCACTCAAGAGAGGGGTGAATAGC
>ML782458.1:458329-479571 GCA_009831015.1 Picea engelmannii | reverse complement strand
GAGGCTCTTTAGGGCACAATTAGGTCTTTGACCAGCCCACCATGAGGATTGAGCTCGGATTTGGTGTCAAATCGACTTGGGAGCTGATCCATTAGTGGTTGGGAGGCCGACCAATTTCAATAAATGTGCCATTTAGCAGGCGCACGGGTTTCTTGCCTAATAGTCGTGCCTTGTGCACCTATGCGCGCTTTGTACGATGCTATTACGCGCATACGTGCGTGCACTCAGATGATGTAAAGCGCCCTTCAAATTTTTGGTCATTTGGTATAGTTTTTGACCCTTTTTGCATTGTTGTGGCATTAATCTTGTGCCATGAATGACTCCAGTCCTGTTTTGATGATGTGGAGTTCTTGTTGCCACATGCGGATGAAATTTCAGTGATAACAATTAGTCAACTTCCCTAGAATAAATTTATCAATATTTATGAAAAATATTACAAAGTAAACTAAAGAAAAAATCGACTCTAGGCGAAAACCAATATTCTATTTTAACATGAGTCCTAACTGGGTTTGAATCAGATAAATGATTTGAACAGGTTCTTCAAACCACCAACCTCCATAAATTAATGAGCTTAGGGGTAAGAACCTTCGGACCAGGAACAAACTAGAAGCGGAAGATTATCGTGACCCAAATATAACACTAAGCATTATATAACAGACTTATAAAACGAGTAAGGAGTTTCCTATGGAAAATGACGTGAAGAAACTTAGACAAAACCAACGACTTAACAATTACCACCATCGTGAGATAATGGCTCGGATAAATAAAACTTACAGAGAAACAAATAAAGTAAAGAGGTTGTTAAAACTACTACTAGTTTCTTGACAACACAACCTTACATAATCCAGCAACACTATAAATGCTTAGCACTCACACAGTGAAATCACTTGATGCTACGAAAACCTATTAGAGTAAAATGTAGAGTGTTGGTCACTATAATTGCTTATTAATTAAAAAAATCAAGTGTTACATAAATTGTCAACCCAGGGAAGTCTGTTTATTTCAAAGGAAATCACACACTGTATATGTTCAATCTCAAAAGCAATCCAAAGTTGTAGTAAAATTTACACTAATCACACCTTTCTTTGAACAGACTGAAGTTCTACTTTGAATTACAGTAAAAGAAATCTATCTATTGCAAAGTTTAAGATTCAAAGGAAAATAATTATCAGAAGAATCCTGGATTACATTAAGAAACAACAACTTAGGAAAAAGGAACCTTTCAGCATACTGCAAAGAAGACTAACTATTTTGTAACAGAGAACATGACCCTATTCCCTAAAGCAGGAATCTTCAGCACCTGTCTCTGACTATCACACTTTCATAAACTCATTATGCAAACATAATTACCAATCAAATGATCAACAATTACCTAGGAATGAATTGTATGAAAATGATGTAACAATCAGTGGAAACAGAGTTTCAACAAAATAGAGTTTTAACAAGGTATGAATAAAAACAATACTAACATACTATAGAAACTAATGGGTGAATCTTGTGAAGAAGGTGGGCCCTCTCCTTCTCACAAGATTCCCCATAAATGAAAGGAACTAAGAAGAAATGCTCAGAATGATATTTTATTCATCTATCAAATGTGACAAGTTACAATATCAAAAAGTGAACACGCTCCTTCTCTGTAATTCCCTTCTAGCTAAGCCTTCCGTAATCTCTCTTCTAATGTTGATTTCTCCCCTATTTAACGAGGAGAATCCTCTTAATACAATTAAGCATAAAATTACATGTGTACATACAAATCCTATTCTTAGTCTGATCTAATCTTCTATGCTGGAATAGGATATTTTGATCTTCCGTAGCAAAATGTTGTTACAGTGGTTGTAATGATGCCGTCTTGAGGTATAGTTGTTGCGGCCGGTGTAATAGCTCCTTTAATTATCTTTTCTTGTTACTGCTATATGTGAAATATTGTTTCATCATCGCAAATCACAGATTGTTTCAGCAACGGGATTTGCGTATTGTTTGACTATTTCAGCAACGTGGTCTTCAAGCAACAACGATGGTTGTAATGGTGTTGGCTTGAGGTACAGCTGTTGCGGCCAGTGTAATAGCTCTTTTAATTATATTTTCTTGTTACTGTTGTATGTGAAATACTGTTTCAACATCGCAAATCATGGACTGTTTCAGCAACGGGATTTGCGTATTGTTTGACTGTTTCAACAACGTGGTCTTCAAGCAACAACGATATATTAACTGCAATCTTCAAACTATTTTAGCAACTATATATTTCTGATTAATGGATAAGTATGAAAGTAATGTAAAATTACATGTAAAACAAATCAAACATATAGCAAAGAGAAGAAACGTTATATACCTTTGGAAAAATAGATTAAGGTGATAATGTAGGCTTAAATATGAGTGGGAAAAGGATGTAATGATAGAAAAAAGTATAAGCAAAAAGGTACATCATAGGGTTCTAACACAGAGAAGAGAAACAAAAACCATGAAGTTTGAAATGAGTCGAACCAGGGAAAGGTCGAAAGGGTTAAGGATCCAACCAAAAACCCTAACACTTGGAAAAATGAGGACCCTCAATGTGTACATCCTCAAGACAAATGACGAGAAAAATGTAAAAATTTAATGAAAAAATCAACAAGTAGTAAATTTTGTCATACACTTAACAACCTAGATATAAATGTCTTCTATGAACTCTGAAATCTCTAAACCCACATTCAGAAAATACCTTAAGAATAAATACACATTGTCAAGCACTTTAGCAACGAAATAAAAATAATGAACAATAATCATTCAACCCAGAAATACTCATAAATTTAGGCAATGCGAGGGAAAACCCCAATGTGGGGAAACCCAAAGAGAGAGAGAGAGAGAGAGAGAGAGATTTTATTACCTTCCGAAAAGATATATCAGCAGTAAGATTACAATTTCTAGCAAGAGAAATCCGCTTACAGCACCCATTAGTCCCACCAGAAAATATGCCTTGAAACACATGCCAAGTCCATATTGTTGTACGACCCACCTAGAAAAAAAATAGCACCTCGAAAATAGTTTCAATTTGTTGCTATACATACTGTTCTGTATGGATTCCCTTCAATAGAAAATATCCTCAAGTTGTCTCGATTTCCATGCCTTCCTTGCCTCGAGATATGTGCCCACTTTTCTGTTGTACAGACTGTATGGATCCTTACAGTATGGCCTCCCTCACATTAGGAAATTACAACACTCACAATACATAAATTTCTCTCTTGGGAAATGCACCCTCCTTGCTGCCCTCTTTCCTCTCTCAAGCTCTCTCAAAAATCTCTCTCAAACTCTTTCTTGATGTCTTGCACACTACCCAATGCATTCTCCTATAATCTGAAAGTGACCCTTCACCTTCTCCAACCCTAAATCTAATGGCCAAGATCTAGTATTTCATTCAAGATCAAGGGGCATGATTCATTCTTCCAAAATAAATCACTTTAAAATATTAAAGAACATTTTCACTTTATAACATAAGTGCACTTTATGAAATAAAGTCACTTTAATATTAGAAGGTACACTTAATTAAAAAGTCACTTTAATAAAAGAACCACTTTATCACAACTTTGTAAAAACCTATTACAAAGTCAAGTGTCTAGTAGTGTAGGTATTGGGTTACTTCTGCATACAATACACACATGTGGAGTAATGTTGGATTACTGAGAGGGGTGGTGAATCAGTAATCGAGAAATTATAATCCCTTTTAACCAAATAATCCAAGTGTTCTATCAATGTAGAATTATCATCCAATAATGAGCAATGAACAAATGAACAATCATACACATACACAGTACACCAGTGTTTTACATGGACACCCAAAGCGAGAGAAAACCACATAATGCGTTTTCTTATATGTCTTGAAGAATTACATTCATTGGAAGCACCAATTTCCTTTGTTTTTCAGCTGCAACTAGAAGGAGGCTCCAACCTCCTATTTTCTCAGGCTACAACCTAAGGGAAGGTCCAACTCCCCAATCCTCTAGCTACACCCAGAAGGAGGCTACAACCCCTTATGTTTTCCGACTACCGCTGGAAGATGGCCACAACCACCTGTTCTTGCCCCGTCCAACCGCCTTGAAGTAGAAGTAGAATGATGGAACCACTGTCACACTATCACTGTGAGATATATCGTTGTAAACCTGTACCAATAAACCAGAACCATGCATCAACATGTACCTCAACCTGTAGTCAACCTGTACCATAAAAAAGTGCATCAACCATAAACCAACATGTACCAAATAACTTGTAATCAACCTGTACCATAAACAAGTGCATCCAAACATGTATCAAGTATATACCAATCATGTGTCACCTACTCATAAACTATGACTCATCAATATGTACCAACATCATCAACTATACACCTCATGTATGTGCCAACTCATCAACTACTTGTCTCAACCATGTACCCAGCATGTACCTTAACCAAAATCCCTCATCAATTTCATCATCCAAATATGATTTGTAACTCTGTAATAGACCTGGTGTATATGATCACATACCTGCAAACCTTCCTTAACTTTAACAACAAGAGACTAGCATTTTCATCAAACTTTCTTTAGTCTCACATGACTAGTTTTGGATTAGTCAACAACCCTAACTTGAAATAATCATAACTATGTAACTTTAATGAATAAATATCTGAAATGTATACACAATGTTCTTCAGTGTGTTTTATGCAATTCCTCCAGGTTTCACTACTTGAAACCTCTCAAAAAATGAGTTATAGAAAAAATGGCATACCTTGTTGAATTATGGATTATTCTAGAGAGAGGCCTAGTAGAGCATGCCCCACATGGAATATTTGTTGAATAGATATGAAAATATTACATAGAATACTAAAGAATGTAATATAACCAACACACTTTGTCTTATGTAATTTGGATCTGTTATGAATAAGTTATGACATTTTTTCCCAAAACACATGTTTTAGACTAGTTTTAGGACTAGACACAAACCCTATTTTCCACGGAGTGTAACTCCAAAAATAAAATGACCCACAAGATGAATTTGTTACCAAAGATACTTGGATATGATTCCTCAATGAAATAGCAATTTCACATTCTGAATCATTATATAAACAAAGTTATTGTGAAAATGGTGAGATGACCTGTAAATAACATACCTTAGAGAGCATCATCAAAATAACTTATCCTCCCTTGAATTCCGGTCTTCTTTTCTTCACCTTCCATCTAAAATTTGGCTTAGATATACTTTGTTTACCTCATAAACCTATAGATATTCAATATTCTCAAGTTTTATATAAAATTATATAGCCTTGCCTCTTATTTATACTCTCCAAGTATCTTCCTTAAAAACATCTTCTAGGTTACTTTGCCCACTTTCCTAATTTTAGGGTTAACCCACTTCTAATTTCTCCATTAAATTTATTATTTAAATAATTTATTTTGTATTCACTTTGATTTAAAGTACACTCATCACTTCACTTTATTATTTACCTTCTAAAATCTCTTAAACCACTTTGACTACTTTGACCTTTTGGGGCTTCTAGATGACATATGAGGGTCCTTCAACTTCATAAGTCCATAACTCTCAAACCATGAGGAGTTATGTGACGTTCCACATACCACCAGAAATGGAATGACATGTAATATCAGTATAGAATAGTATTACCTGTAAATATATCAAAACACATACCATTATCCATCAAACAAACTTGCATCCATTACCCAAACCTGGGTTCTCCAACTTCTTATGGTCATAACTCTCTAACCGTGAGGAGTTATGTGATGTTCCACATACCATCAGAAATGGAATGACAAGAAATATCTATCTAGGATAGTTTCACTAATAAATTCACTTACCTTCATCTCATTATTCCACAAATAAGCATGGGTTCTCTAACCATACTTCTAGGATAACTCAATCCGCAAAGCATCTTCCCGTGAGGGATTTCACCATAAGGGGGCCACTTTGGAGTTCATCCTTTGTGCTATAGGGATTTCTTCAAGGGTTGACATCAATGACAACCAACCTTAATCAACATGTACCTCCTGAGCTAAAAATCTAACACTCCCTCTTAGCAAGGGATGTACTTGCTACCATAGCCATCATCCGGTCCCATCACATTATACTCAGTAGGATCTCCCTCTGAACCTAGAGCCATCCTCAACACCTACATAGAAATAAAACAAGAAGACATCCTCCTGACATCTACTCTGAACCCTGAGCTCCTAGGAGAATCAATTCCACCTTGAGCATCGGTTCGATCACACCAACTAAGCCTCTTGTCGGTGCTCAGAAGAGACTCCCTCTCTTCTCTCATAATGAAATATTGATTCCTTGGGCCCACCACAGTCTCAGGAGTCTCCTTCTTCTCATCCGACGCTGAATCATATTCTGAAGTTTGTCCTCGGAACATGTACAACCTGTCCACCCGATCACCAATCAGTTTTGGTTCCACCAGGTCTTCTCCCTCCCTGTAGATAAATACATGTCCCCTCTTGAACAATGTACAATATCCAACATCCTCCAAGGATGATACTGAGATAAATTTAACCCTCAACCCTGGAAAAAAGAGAACTCCATCAAGCTCTAGGAATCCTCCATACTCGAGTCAGAATCTAACCCTTCCAACTCCAATTACAACTCGTGCCATACCTTCTTCACTCTCCACCAGTCGGTCAGGACCTGTCTCTGTGATAATAAGGAATACTCACCAGATTCCCTTCATGTGACAAGAGGATCTACTATCAACAATCCATCTGAAATCACCCCCAAATCCTCCACTACCAACACTAGATACTAGAATAACCAAAGAAAATTCCCTTCAAACCTTGCCCAAAAATCTCACTGCTCACTGTAACTTAGAGCCCAAGCTTTGATACCATGTAGAAATTTAATGACAAAATCAACAAGTACTAAATTATGGAATACACTTAGAAACCTAGATATAATTGTCTTCTATGAACTCTCAAATGTCTAAACCCACATTTAGAAATTACCATAAAAAGAAATACACATTTCCAAGCACTTTAGCAACGAAATAAACACAATGAACAACAATCATTCAATCCAGAAATACTCAAAACTTTAGGAAATGCCATGGAAAACCCTAATGTGGGGAAACCCAAAGAGAGAGAGAGATTTTATTAGCTTCAGGAAAGATATATCAGCAACAAGATTACAATTTCCAGCAAGAAAAATCCATTTACAACACTCAACAATCCCACCAGAAAAAAATTTCTTGAAACATGTGCCAATTTCGTACTGATGTATGACCCACCCCAAAAAAAACAACACCTCGAAAATAATGCCAATCTACTGTTGTACATAATTTTCTATACAGATTCCCTTCAACAACAAATATCCTCAAGCTGCCTTGATTTCCATGCCTTCCTTGCCTCAAAATCCATGCCCACTTTTCTGTTGTACAAATTGTGCGGATCCACACAGTACGACCTCCCTCAGAGCAGTAAATTACAACAATCACAAAACATAAATTTCTCTCTTGGGAAATGTGCCCTCCTTGCTTCCCTCTTTCCTCTCTCAAGCTCTCTCGAAAATCTCTCTCAAACTCTTTCTCAATGTCTTACACACTACCTAATTCATTCTCTTATAATATGAAAGTGACCCTTCACCTTCTCCAACCCTAAATCTAATGGCCAAGATCTAATCTTGCCTTTACAAGATCAAGGGACATGATTCATTCCCTCCAAAATAAATCACTTTAAAATATCAAAGTACATTTTCACTTTATAACATAAGTGTACTTTATGAAATAAAGTCACTTTAATATTAGAAGGTATACTCCATTAAAAATTCACTTTAATAATAGAACCACTTTATCACAACTTTATAAAAACCCATTACAAAGTCAAGTGTCTAGTAGTGTAGGTACTAGGTTACTTCCGCATACAAGACACACATGCAGAGTACCTCCTGAGCTAAAAAGATAACAAAAAACTCATATTGAGATGGTAACTATAGCTGGCTCATGCAAGAGCATATGATATGCTAACTAACAATGAAAAGTTGGTGAGAATTAAATTAAGGACAGTACCAATACGGGTTTAATCACCTCGTAGAACTAGACAACTACTCTACTTATGCCAAGTGTTATCCACTAAACCATATGACATATCCTATGTTAATTTTTATCAAAACCCATATTAATATACGTTGTGTACCATCACCTAATAAAAAAAAATTTATTACATGTTGAAAAGTGAAACCCATTAATGTATGACGAGACATTGAATTAGCTTAGGGTGACATTGATATGAGGAACGTTAGCAAGATCATATAATACAAACTTCAAACACTATGTTAATGAGGACTTAGTATCGAATAGGAACGATATCCATAAGAGGGATACACAAATAAATAATCAGTGTAAGACCTATATGCATATATTTGTATAACATCGAGCTTGTCCTCATTTCACAATAGGGATATGGAAACTTAGCATACATGTAGGTTATCAATTTACCAAGTGTTATGGAATAGGACTTAGGGTGACCTTGAAAAATATTGTTAATTATGTAGTTTATCAACTCACTTTAGTATAGAATAAATATAACTTAGGTGGTAAGAATTTATGAAGGAAAGGGAGTAAAATAGACTGTTATGGTTGAATAAATAATATACATAATTTTTTAAATTTATTTTTTTGGAATTTTAGGTCTGTGATAGAATCCAATATTATAAGTGACACATGCATGCAGTGGTTAATATAAATATATCGGTTACACAATTAGCTTCTCGCAAGATGTTAATTCAATTGTTAAACATCTTCCTTGTCGAATTGAAGATATTGACATTTTAATTGTCAAGAGAGAAGCAACTCAATCAAAACACTATGACTACATTGTTAGTAGATCACATGTAATTAATGAATTTCATTACAAAATTTAAATGGAAAAATATTATTGGGTTGTTGAAATGGACCTCGATTCAATCATATATATTCTAGATAAAGCAACATATATCTCTGAAAGAATGCATTATATCAACTCAGACATAGATGAATCAAAAGAAAATGATGTAGAAATTGAAGAAATTCAACAAGATCAATTGGAATATCACCCTTCCTCCTTTACAATGAAATTACCAATGCACGATGAGAATTGGAAGAAATTATAAATTTTGTTCAAAATAAGTATTCTTTATCTGATCTTCAAATGGAATGGCAAGAAATTGGGTTGTCACCAATAAATGAATATAACACAGAAGGTTTGTTTTACATGGATTTTCCAACATTGTTCCCAATAGGAAACGTTGAATGGTTGCAACCATGTCTTGTCAATATTCACATACATGAATATGCATTGCAATTACTTAAGCATCGTGATCAAAGATTTGGTAAACCTCCAAGATTTCTCTATTTAATTTTGAATATGATAATTAGGAATCGAATCTAAGGAAGAGAAATTGTATTTGTAAAAACATATATAGAAGATGGGATACCTACTACAATAGAGGATTTGTGTAAAGAATTGAATGACTTCACTGATACTACATTAGTTTAAAAGTTAATGCTCTAAGGCGGACATCTTTGAGGGACAAAGGCATATTGGAATGTGTTTAGTTTTGATCTTACTAACATGATAAACCAACTTGGTTTTCCAAATATTTTCTTCTCACTAAGTGCAACCTTCACAAAGTGGCCATAATTGCATAAGGTTGTGCCTAAAAATGAACCTATTACTCTACAAAATCAACAACACTAGATAATTGATAATGTTATCAAATATCCACATATTTTTCCTATGTATATGCACCAACGCTTCAACAATTTTTGTGATGAAGTTATTATAAAATATCTACAAGCTAAGGATTGTTGGTACATGCTTGCATTTTAAAACCTTAACTTTTGATTTATGAAATCAATATGGTATTTATGCATTTATACTACCTTCATATCTTAACTATAATTTTCATAGGTATGAGTGGAAACACAAAGGATCAACACATATCCATGGATTTTTGTGGTTAGAAGGTGCATCGAACATGGATAAGTTGGACTAGAACAATGAAGCAAGAGTGAATGTTGCAAAAAAATATTTTGACAAGTATGTTACGACATGGAATCCTTGAGATATCCACCATTGAAATATATATATTCATTGATCTCTTAATTATGACCCTTTCATTGTCGACACTTCTGCAATACTCAGTGTAAATCCTCTTCATGATTATGAACAATTAGCTAATTGAATTCAACGACATACAAGAGGTATTGTGAACTCATTCTTATGTAAAAAGGGTTCTTCTTACAAATGTTTCTACAATTCCCCTTGGGAACTTCAAGATGAATCAAAAAAATTTATAAATGAAAAAGGACAAAAGGAATATGAGGTTGCACGTAATGATGACAAGTTAAATGTTCATTAAATATGCCTTATTTCAATGTGGCATGTTAATGTTGATTTCCAACCGGTAGTTTCACATTATGCAATGTTGATTTACATTGTAAAATATGCTTCCAAAGTTGAAAGAAGATCATAAAGCTATCAAGATATGCTAACAAGAATTTCAAATATTGTTTACTCTAAAAATCTTGCAATATGTGCATACACAAATTTTCTTCCTGAAACAATTGTAGATAGAGACATAGGAGCACAAGAGACTTGTCATATATTACTAAATATCCCTCTTGCACTATGTAGTCATAAGTTTTTTTCCATGAATTTTGGTAGTGTTAGAACTAAGAGTCACCCTCAGATTGCAAGAGGATAATCCCAGCACCCATAAAATAGGTTTGTAAATGTAGATTAATGATAGAAGGTCAAATGGACAAAACTCAGCATAACAATGTTTCAACATAGAAAATCTAGGCTTGTATGCATAACCAAATGAGGTTTTGATTAGATTCAGTCAGTGGTTTAATAATAAGTGTGAGTGTATGGAAGAATTGGTGAGGAAGATGGATAGGTCTGCTATAAGCATCAGGGTTTCTAGCAACTAGGTGAAGAAAAAATCAGTCACAAGAACTTCTTGAACTAAATTTAAAACATTGAAAAAAACATTATGGAAACATTATAATCAAACATCCATTATAACATAAATATAACATGTCATAAGGATCATCCAATAATGATCATTCAGAGTAAGAAGATGAAGGTAATGAAAATAGGTTGACTTCTATTAATCAAAATATCTCAGGTCTCATACATAAACTAGAGTAAAACTCTATTTAGTCAAAATATTAAAAAATAGGGAGCTCTTCTAAAAAATCCGAACCCAACATAACATTCTTCTGATGTATTTATAACCAAAACAGTAGAAAACAACTTGAGATGAAAGATGGCCTTTCTATCCTAGGTTTATCCACAAAAATATATTAATATAACATCTGTACAAGTGGATCTAATAGACTTCTAGAATCAAGGAGCCTATTGGCAACAACTCTAACAAGATATAAATGATATGATTTGTTGTTTCTTGGGCACATCTCCTCCAGTTCCAAGTGTCCTCCAAGCCTTTGTGTTGAGATCCATCTGCCAAATGTTGATCCTTGGTTCCATCCAACTCATCAAAGCTAAGAAGAGGCAATGAATTCAAAACTATTGACTGTAACGACCAGTTCGTAGCATCTTTTCATAGCGCAACTGGTAGCAAATTTTGTAGCGCCTGCCTCTGTAAAATTGTTCTGCAGGCAATTCTATAGTGCATTCGGTAGTAGATTTCATAGATCCCTCCTGTAAAATTATTCTCCAACGAATTTCCATAGTGAACTGCCACTTTATGTATGGCTAGGTGATTCTGCAACACTTTCGGTAGAGAATCTACAAAATAGCCTGTGTGGATGATTCTGTAGTGCCAGGTGCTACGAAATGCTCTGTGTTTTTATGTTTCAATAAATGAACCTAAAAAACTCAAAAAATCTTAGCAGAAGGATAATGATCCTATATATGCCTTTGGTAGGTGAAATTATAATACTTCCCTCAAAACTTCAAGCTTGCAAAAAATAATCATAAAAAAAAATGGATATGTCATCCTTTCCATTTCATCTTCTCAATCTGGAACTTTTCCTTGTTGCAAGAGAACTTCCCTCTATTGCAACATAAATTCTTACTATTGTAGGGGAATTTCTCTCCATTTCATCTTGGGCTAGAACATTTAGATTCCTCCGGGATAGATCATCCTTGAAGAGTTGCAATTCTTCTTTGAGTTTTCTGTTTTGGGACTGTATGCTTCTATTTTTCCTATACAAAATCTGAAGATGGTTATGGAGAGGCAAGAATATTCTTGCTGTAAACCTAGCCAAATCAATGGTTTCATTATACATGTCCATGAATTCCTTCATCTTCCTCTTTTCATTCAATCTTTCTCCCTTCAAATGGGCAAATTCCTTCTTTGCATATTTGAGTTGTCTGATCAATCTCTTCAAGGTGGGATTATCAGGGGGATTGTTGATGTTGATGACTTCAACAGGTTTATCAGTATATTCACTCTTACCTTTGTCTTTCTTCTTAACATAATATTTGGTCATGACTTCAATAGGCTTCCCAACAGTGTCTCCTTTACCCTTAACTTTCTTTGGGACAGAAGCCTTGAGTATGATTTTTGTTTCAGCATTTTCCTTGTGCGTTGATGATCTAGTGAAAGGCCTCCTGACTCTTGTCTCAATTGTTGCATTAGGTGAAGGAAAACGTAATGTTCTCCCCTTTTTGGCTGTGGTTTTGGCTGATGAGGGAACTTCCTCTAGTTTAGGTGCAGGCTGAGGTGAAATTTCCCTTTGTGGGGAGTGATGGAATTCCCTCTCTTCTTCTTGAATTTCCTTAGGAACTTCTTTATCTTGGGCAATAGGTTTTCTCTTAATGTTTTTTCTTGTTTATTCTTGGGAAATACTATTGGTTGGCGAAGGGCTCTGTACCATGGATTGAGGGGTGGAGGCGACATCTAACTGCAGATTAGTAGAGACAATTATATGTTCCCAAGTGAGGTTTCTTTTATTCAATTCTTCCATTATAAGCATCCTAATCAACCGAGAGTGGAAAACACTAGTGTCCACAGCCTTGGACTTGGCTTGGACCCTATCAGCCATTTTTCCCATACTTCTAAATAGATAGAAAGGGATATTCATCAAATCCTTTCATGTGAAATGTAGCAAAAGCCTAATGTGATATTGGTATATCATGTTGAATCTTCCCCCACATGTAAAATACCTCTGAATAAATTTCAACATTTGGTCAAAACCCTCAACCAAGTGGATCCTAGGCACTCTCTTGGACAAATTGTCTTTATGATATTTTGGCTTGAGGAAATACTTAGAAAAGGATACATTGAGAGTCATAGATTTGAACCACCTTTCATCAGTGTTGGGTATCTCAATGGCTGCTGCAATGGTGGCCTTAGATACCTACAACTCAAGGGTTCCTACATTGGTCTTAGTGCCATCAAATTTCAAAGAAAACTCCCTCGCTACTTCAAGGTGTTCCCTCTACATGTTTTGAGAGAAATATAGGCAACCAACCCTTTGGAATACCTCCTTGATCATAGGCTCAACATCAAATAGGTGCATGTAGGAAGGCTTAGTATTGACCACACTCCCACCCTTGTGAGATTTATTTTTTTGAGGTGTATCCATTGATAGAAGCAGGAGGTCAAACATTGTAATGTTATGACAGGTATAGGAAACCAAACAAAGAAAAACAGTATTTAAGTTTTGAAAGATGGTCCTTATTTGGTCTTTCGGGGATTTCCTCCAATCCACTTTTGAAATAAATAAGAGAATGGTTTGATGGCTAAAAATGGGGGAAAAATATCCTCTGAGAAATGATATGAAAGGAGGATGCACTATCAATATTTAAGATAACATAGGGCCACCATACATGTTCATCATCATTCTAAGGCAAAGGCTCATAAACTTTCACTGCAAATAGACTTTGAGATAAAACTATGAAATGACATAGTGAATGAAGAGAGATAATGTTGGAGCTTTGAGCATAGAAGATGGCATTGGTTTGACACAGGAATTGAAATACTGGAAAAGGGGATCTGTAGTGCAGTTTTCCAACAGTTTCTGTAGCGTATCATAGACAACAAGAGCCAAGAAAAATAATGGGAATAAAGCTATGATAGAAAATTCACTCAATTTCAGTGGAGGAAACTGACAGTATGCAGATGGCTAAGAAGTATGTGGCAGTATAGGTAAAGGGGATGGTAGGTGGAAGAAACCAAAGTGCATAGTGCCAATTGCTACAGAAAGATAAAAAAGAACCTTAATGATCTTCAATCAGAGCTCGGATGGCTCAAGAAGTACTTGGACACCGTAGCTTGGTAATTGATGATCTTCTGAAAGCATGAACTTTTTTTCAACCACCACAGTCTCGAATTCACCCTGGTCAACTGGTCTGTAGCATAATCCGCAGCGCTGTCTGGACTAGTAGATTTTGCAGCGTCGATCTACGAGCATGATTTCAAATTCTGATAAAAAGTTATAACTCATTTATGACCAAATAGCGATTATTCCTTTTGAATACAAGGGTGTTGAAAACAATGAGAAGGCATGGCATCAGCTTCATAATCACAAAAGATGGTAAAGAGGGAGAGTGTACAAAGATACACTATGAAAAACAATAGTGAGTTGGTAGTGTACTTGAAAATGTTTGATTTGACTCCCTAATGGGTAGAGGGACAGAGTGGAGAGGTTCAAGCATATGAAGGGATGGAGTCACTTGTCAGGTTTGTGAAGTCATGGGGTTGATAGTGCTAGATATCAAATTAAGTGATGAGTCAAGGGTGTAAACCATAAAATGAACCTAGGGTATAAACCATAGGTGTGGGTCAAATAGGTGAGCCAAGTTCCAACCTTTTATTTATTTAAGCTATCCTAAGAAAACCATAAAGAGAAAATCAAAAAACAAACTTAAAAAAAAAACTAATGGGTAAAAATTAAAACCTAAGGAAAAATTTGACCCATGAAAACTTCATGTGATAACATTGGCTCCATAGGGGATGGCATGCTCCCTGTGAGCTTCCAAGAATAAGCATCTTTAGTATCTTATCCTAGGGATATGGGGTCATATTCAAACAAAAATGAAAAATATAAAGTGATATTTACAATGAATGGAAAGCCACTCATGTCTTAAGAAAAATACTTCTTCAGAAAGTGCCCATTGACAAGGCCACAAAAAACTTCAAAATCCTCCAAGTTCTGCAATTTATAAATGTTATTTGAAAATACCTCAGAAATCTTGAAAGGACCAATCCACAGGGCTTCAAATTTACCATGTTTTACTTTGTATTGCTTGGGTGCATCCCACTTGAGCATTAGATCTCCCAGCTGGAAATCTTCTTTGCTTACCTTCTTGTCGAAGGCTTGCTTGATCTTCTGTTGATGGTCCTGTTCTTTTTCAAGGAGCTCCTCCCTAGCCTGTTGTACTTCTATGAGTTGTTGTATCCTCCTAACCATATCATCAGGTTCTCCTTGGTATTCCTGGAGGAACTTTGCCACAAGCAAGTAAAGTTGAGTAGGAAAGATAGCTTCAATCCCATATACAAGATGAAAAGGGGAAATACCAAGTGACCTCTTTTTTGTAACTTTATCAGCCCATAAGGAAAATTCTAGCTTTGAGTCCCATGCTTTCTTGTTATCTTCTAACAATTTATTGATGATATTTATGAGGCTCTTGTTAGAGGACTCTGCCAAACCATTTACTTGAGGGTAATAAGGAGTATAATGGACTAATGTAGTCCCATACTGTTCACAAAACTTGATCAAAGGTTCAATGTTAAAAGAGGTAGCATTGTTAGTAACAATCTTGCTTGGACAACCAAATCTTGACATGATATCCTCAAGAAAAATAATGATTACCTTGTGTGAGGCACTCCTTGTAGGAATGGATTCTATCCACTTGGTGAAATAATCAGTGTTAGTCAAAATCCACCTATGTTGACCACTTGAAGCTGGATGGATTTCCCCAATGAATTCAAGATCTCATTGCTGAAAAGGTCCAGAAACCACCACAGGCTTGAAAGGAAAATATTTGAGTTGTTGATTTCCAGAAAACTTTTGGCATTTGACACAAGCTCTAATCTTTGCACAAACATCAGTAAAAAGGATAAGCCAAAAATACCCAGCTCTAAGGATCTTATAGGTTGTGGTTCTCCAAAAGTGATGGCCCCCACATAAGCTATCATGAAAATTAGTCATTGCCTTTTGGGCCTCCTATGGATCTAAACATCTCAAAAGAACCCTTAGAGGATCTTTCCAATACAATATATTATCAATGAGACAATATATGATTACTTTAAGCTTCAAATCTATTACCTTGTTCTTTTCCAAACCACCAGGAGGATGCAACTTTTTCAGAAAATATATGATGTCTTTATACCAAGTGCATTCTACCAAGTTGGGGCTAATATGAGGGATTTTGTAAGTAAAATCATCTTGTTAATTTTCTGAGTTTATGTTCATGAAATTAACCCTTAATTCTTTGCAATTTGATTCAGCCAACAACCTAGCTAAACCTTAGCCTTTCACTAGTTTAGTGGGCTTCATTTCAAGGTCAAATTCCATAATTTTGGCAATCCATTTTCTCCTCTTCCCATCTATGTCAGGTTGGATAAGTATCTCTTTCACAGAGGCTAAGGGAACATAGGAAAAAATCGTGGAATGCAGAATGTATACTATTAAAGCCTTGAGGGATTTGACCAAAGCATAAGCCTTCTTTTCCATGATATCATACCTCATTTCTGCATCCCTCAATGGTCTGCTAAAAATGGAGATAGGATTCTCTAACCCCTTTGTATTTTTCTAAAGCAAGACAACAACCAATGTGTCAAATGAGGCAAAGGAAAATATCATAAATTCCTTAGAATAATCAGGACTGATGAGCACAGGTTCTTCAATCAAATCCTTTTTTATTTGGTCAAAAGAATCTCGGACCTCAACATCCCATTTCACCTCATTTCCTTTCCTAAGCATGGATATAATGTACTTAACCAATTCAACAAAGTTAGATATGAATCTTCTTAGAAAATTTATTTTACCCAAGAAAGACTGAACTTCTTTCTTATATTTAGGAAGAGATAAAGTTTAAATATCCTCTACTCTACGTGGATCAATTCTTACCCCTTCTATTGATACAATGTGTCCCAATAACTTACCTTCCTTCATAGCAAACAAAGACTTCTAAGGATTGAGAGAGAGACCAAAATTTATGCACTTAAAGAAGACCCTTTTCAAATCATGATAATGTTCTTTATCAGTTTTTGAGAACACTGTAATGTCATCTAAATAGATGACCACAAATGTTTCCTTCTCCCCAATAAAGGAAATATCCATTGCTCGTTGAAAGGTTTCTCCTACATTCATTAATACAAAGGGAATTTTAGCATACATGAATGTGCCCCAAGGAGTAGTGAAGCTTGTCTTCTCTCTATATTCAGGTAAGAGAGAGATATGATTGTAGCCGAAGAAGCTATCAATCATAGACATCCTAGATGAGCCAGTCACTCTCTAGAAAATGTGCTCCATCTTTAGCAAGGGGTAATTATCTTTCTTGGAGCTTCTATTCAAATTCTTGAAATCAACACATAATCTAATTTCCCCATTTTTCTTCCTCACAGGGACCAAGTTAGCCACCCACTCAGAGTACCTCAAAGGAATGATGATCTTGGCATCCATTAGCTTCTTCACTTCTTTTTCCATAATAGGAAATGACATGGGATTTATCTGTCTGAGTTTCTACCTAAAAGGCTTGGTCTCTTCTTTCAAAAGGATCTTGTGTTCAATGATGTTTGTGTCATATGTTTGAAATATTCATATTTCCATGAAAACACATTAACATACACCTTTAAAATCTTAACATACTCATCCCTTTGTTCATTTGACAAGATGCTAGACAATTTCACATACTTTAGATCCTCCTATGTACCTAAATTACATTCAGTCACATCAACATTTTCAGTTGAACCTTTAGCCTCCATAGAAACATCATTTATGTCAAACAATCTCTCTAATGGGACTATTCCTTTTGGAATATGGTTACTGGGCAATTGAAAAATATGATGGTCAGAAATTTTATTTAGAAAAATATCAGCATGATGGCTTTTGCCATAATCATGATCTTGATCAATATGTAGGGAAGAAAACTCATCCACAGTTTCAAGAAATATTTTGATCTCAATGTAACCCTCAAAGACCTTCCAATGTTTGACAATGTCAGGTATAGAGGGTCTATACTTCACTTCCACATCATATTTGAGCTTAGGGGGCAAAGGAAATCTGAAATTACTTGTTGAAACAACCAAGGAATCTTCCATAGTATTTTCCTCTATTGGAACTAAAGAGATACTAAAATCCAAGAAGAAATTATCAACAAGATCCCAAACTTCATTTCTATAAGTCCTTAACCCAGGGTGTTTAGATTGATACAGAGTTTTGAATTGATGTAAAATTAACTCAACATCTCCAAACACTACTAACTCTTTAATCTTCATGTCTTTAGCATCCCTCAAACCCAAAACAAGATCCTCATATTCTGCCACATGTTTTGTAGTTTCACATTCAAGCTTGTAAGACAAAGATATGATCTCTTGAGAAGGGGAAATAAAGACTACCCTATCACCAACACCTTCCTTAGAAGAGGCTCCATCAAAAAACATCTTCCAAACAAAGGTATTAAGAGGAGGAGTTTCACAAGAGGTAATGGGTTGTTTTCTGATTTCAATAGGTGATTTAGTAGCATCAGTGAGTTGTAAAATACTGGATCCTAAATCAGTATCAACTGCAAAAATAGGGTGCCTGGTAGGATTGGCTTCATCAATGATGATGTAAGATAGTTGTGCCTCCCTGTAAAGCCTTCTATTTTCTCCTCCAAATACATGAATTATGGCATATGAAAGGTCCATCTGCAAATTCCCCCCTAGTCTTTTGATCCAAGATCTTGATAAGAGAATCCCAAAATCAGGGGGGACATCAAACACCACAATATCCATGACCACACTTTTCATGGGAAATTGGAACAAGGTAACGACTAGGTCTTTGATTACCCCAAGACAATTCACTTTCCTAGAATCAAATGAGTATAGGTCATGGTAAGTTTTTTTAATTTCTAGCCAAAGCTCATCCATGATAGTTTTAGGCACGAGGTTATGAAATACACCTGAGTCTATCAAGAAGTTGTGCAACACTTTATCATGAATGTTTAATGATGTGTAGAAAGGAGGGGAAGAATCATCCCTATCATATACCAAAGGTCATGTTAACGCTCTGTAAATTCCAAGAGGTTGTCAAAAAAGAAGAAACTTACAATAGGTAACTTTATCCAACCACTTCGAAACTGGAATCTATCCCTACTAGCTTTAGAGAGGGATCTCTCTGTATGATTTAGCTATGTTTTAACTTTAATATATTAGGCTAGTTATATAAAATAAAATAAGATTGAAAATGTTTGTTGTTTTTGTTAAGTTGGTTGAAAAGGGCTTTACGCATCCATTGGGCTATGGGATCTGTATTATAAAGATAGAAATATGAACCAGAAAAAAAAAAGATTATTTTCACAGGGCAAGATAATGCATCCATTAGATTCTTTAGCAGTAAAGTGATGAATAGCGGAAAAGATGAGAATATCAATTAAAGTAAAGAAACATTTAAGAATTTCTTCACTGTAATATCAGAAGATAAACATTAAAATCTTTCAAAGTCTAAAACAGGGTATACAAAGATAAATCATGCAACGTGCGTTACTTTTAAAAGATTAGATTAGAAAACAATATGACAACTGAGCAAGAAGGACATTCAACATAGAAAAGAAAACATCACCAATGAATAACACGTGAGAATTCTGTGAAAACATCTCTTTATATTACTGGAAAATCTCTTGATAAAAATTACAGTCTTGTAGGTTGCAGGGCGTAAAGATCAACCCTCAGTACTTCAAAGTTTGAAGTATTTATAATCAAAATTACATACGATTCTATCATTAAATATCAGGATGTGGCAAATCTAAATTTATCTAACTAACTTAACAAGATACGAAAATTTAGGAACTGTTTGATGATGTGTTGAAACTTCATGCTGATTTATGGGTTGAACCATTGGTGAGGCCTCTGCATGACCTCGTCTGACTGGATAGATGACTAGGCTTGGACACCTCATCGACTACTCGATCAGATTGCAAATCTCATCCCATCGAAGGTGACTGGGAATGACGACATTGAGTAATCTTCGGTATACTTCATCCATCTCTGTGTACTTGGAAAAAGTTGGCTTGATGATGAAGATGTACCGGATCTCATGTTGTATGCTGATGTCTAACTGTAAAGCATCTAAGAATGCCTTGCCTGTGATACTGCCTTGTATTCCTGAGAATTTCGAGCTATCCTCTACCACAGTGGCTATTTTCTTTTTGTAATCGGCAAGCGTCATTAACTTGTCATTTATAACTCTCAGACCAGGAAGGCCTCTCTTCTGCAGAGCTTCGATCTTGCTGAAAAAGCTTTGCACTCCTGTGTCCATGGTCTGGAACTTTTCCTCCAACTGTAGCATCAGTCCTCTCTTGGTCAAGACCCTCTTGACCTTAAGGATGGTCTCTGTCCTTGCAAGATACTAGATATATAAAATATGCAGAACAGAAATAAAATGCTAGAAATGGCAGAATAACAGTAAAATATCCAGCATAATCTTCACAATACATAGAAATGATATACAAAATAGCAATAGAAAAATCACTTTGATTCAGAAAGCAATGTTCACAGGCCTCTTCGAGGGGCAACCTCCAGTCGAGCAGTGCTCTGTTACAATAATCTCCAAGCTAGGGTTCTCATACCCTCGCCCCTTATTTATACTAAATATGTCTATTAAGAGAAGCATCTAGAGGAAGATCCTTCTAGAAGAGAAAGCTTCTATTAGGTCTTCTTACATCCGCCTTATTCTATTTTATTGAAAGGCCTTATTAATATTGACCTTTATTACATCTGAATACATTGATCTACCTATGTGCGGGTTAGGACCTTAACATGTCCTCCCCCTTAAAAACAACCTTGTCCTCAAGGCTTGAGATGTGGAAACTGCTGCAGAAAGGTAGTTGGTTCCCAAGTGGCATCTGTTGGAGTCATGTCTTTCCACTATACTAGCACTTCCTTGATGGTTCTCTGATGCAGGCGATGCTCACGTTGGTCCAAAACTATTTCTGGCTGTAGCCAAATGGATCCTTCTTCATCTAACTCTGGAAGGTTGGTTTGAATTTGGCACCTGGTTCCAATCACCTTCTTCAAGCATGAAACATGAAAAACAGGATGTAGCTTCGACTGACTGGGCAGAGCTAACTGAT
>ML782458.1:437139-458063 GCA_009831015.1 Picea engelmannii | reverse complement strand
TAAGTATGAGAGAACTGAAGGTGGCTTCTGTCCATATACTGCTTCAAAAGGAGTCATGCGAGTGGCTGTATGGTATGTAGTGTTGTACCACCATTCGGTGCGGGGTAACCATTGAGCCCATTGGTGTTGTTTTTCAAAGGCAAAGTACCTCAGATATGTTTCCAAACACTTGTTGACAAATTCTATTTGACCATCCGTTTGGGGATGATAAGCTGAGCTGAGCTGCAATTGTGTGCCTTGTAGCTTAAACAATTCTTGCCAAAAATTGCTTGTGAAAGTTGGGTATCGATCGGAAACAATAGAGTGCGGCATGCCATGTAGCTTGAAGACTTGGTCCATGAAAATTTGAGCCACCGTGGATGCAGTAAATGGGTGGGGAAGAGTGCAAAAATGAGCATACTTGAAGAGGCGATCCACCACCACCATTATGACTGATTTATTCCCCGATTTGGGTAAGCCTGTAATAAAGTCCATAGAGATATCCTTCCAAATAGCAGGGGGAATCGGAAGTGGTTGGAGGGTTCCTGGAGATTTGACTGTTTCTCTCTTGTTGCGTTGACACACCTCACATTCAACGACAAAATTATGGATGTCCTGTTTCATACCATCCCAGAAAAAGAGCGTTTGACTCGGTCATATGTTTTGGTGAACCCTGAGTGCCCCGTTGTGGGTGTAGCATCAAGCTTAGAAAGCACCATGGATTTGATCTTGGATTGTTTACTTAAATACAAGTGAACTTTGTATCGAAGCTCATCTTGGAGCCAGGAGTACCCTAGGGGAGCCAGAGCCTTGTTCTACAGTTGCTGGATCAGATGCGAACTTTTGGGTTCTTGAAGCCATTCCTGGCGCACAGCTTGGAGCCAATCAGGTACAATGAAGGAAAGAGAAAAAAGGGATCCTTCATCTTCATATTTTCGGGACAATGCATCCACCACGACATTGTCTTTTCCCTTCTTGTAAATGATCTCATAATCATATCCAAAGAGCTTAGTCACCCATTTTTGTTGTTCCTGGGAGGAAATGCATTGTTCCAGAAATTCCTTTCGGCTTTGATGGTCTGTCTTAATTTGGAAACATTGCCCCAAGAGATACGGACGCTACAACTCAACGACATACAGAATTGCCAACATTTCTTTTTCATAAATGGGTTTGCCCAGATTCTTTTCAGATAGTTGCTTGCTAGTGAAGGACAAAGGCCAACCCTCTTGCATAAGGACAACACCAATTCCTTTCCCTGAGGTGTCACATTCCAACACAAAAGTCTTTGTGAAGTTGGGAAGGGCCAGAACCAGAGTGGTGCACATGGTCGTCTTCAAGGTTTGAAAAGCTTGAGCAGCTGTTGGAATCCAAGTGAAATATTTCTTTTTGAGGAGAGTCGTGAGAGGTGCTACAATATTTCCATAGTTCTTAATGAACTTGCAATAATACCCTGTGAGGCCAAAAAATACCAACAAGATTTTGAGAGTCTTTGGGTGTGGCCAGTCTTGCATAGCTTCAATCTTTCTCGGGTCCACCCTGACGCCATCCTTTCCCACCAGATGACCCAAGTATTCTACTTCGGAGGCACCAAAAGCACATTTGGACTGTTTCAGGAAAATCTGGTGCTAAGAGAGTAGGCGGATAACTTGATCCACATGATTAAGATGGTATGTCCAAGATTTTCTATATATGAGGATATCATCAAAGAAAACTAAGACAAAATGATGGAGAAAAGGGCGGAAGACATGGTTCATGAGGCTCTGGAAGGTGGAGGGGGAGTTACACAAGCCAAAGGGCATGACCAAAAACTCATAGTGGCCCTCATGAGTGCGAAAGGTCGTCTTGGGATTGTTGACCTCTTTCATACATATCTGGTGATAGCCCGAGCGAAGATCAAGTTTGGTAAAGAATTGGGCGCCACTCAATTCATCCAGAAGGTCATCAATGGCAGGAATGGGAAATTTGTCTTTGATGGTTAGTTTGTTGAGAGCACGGAAGTCAGGAAACATTCTCCAAGAACCTTCTTTCTTCAGTACCATGACAACCAGAGAAGAGTAAGGGCTCGTACTAGGACGGATGACTCCGGCAGTAAGGAGTTCCTGGACCATTTTTTCAATTTCATTTTTTTGTGCAAAGGGGTGGCGATATGGACATATATAAGGGGAAGGCTTCCTGGGACAAGGGGAATGGAATGATCATGGACACCGCGGGAAGGAGGGAGTCCTTGGGGAGTGGAAAATACTGTTTGATGTTTAGAAAGGAGGGTTTGGAGGTATTGGGGCACTGGTGGTGTCTTTGTGGCTTGTATGGCGTGGAGTTGGGAAATGACACCAGAATGACCTTTTTTTAGCAGTTTTTCCATGCGATGAGAACTGATGATCTCAGGTGAACCAACAGTGATGCCTTGAAATTTATATTGGTGGCCTCCTTGGTCTAATTGCATGGTTAAGTTCTGAAAATCCATGAGAATGGGACCCAAAGTCCTTAGCCAGTCTGCACCCAACACAATGTCGCAACCGCCCATGTCAATAGCAAACATATGGGATTTGAGGTGGTAGTCACCTATTTGGAGACACGCATTTTCACAGCGCCCGCCACATTTCATAGAACCACCATTGGAAATCATGATTTGGAAATTGTTGACAGCATGGATGTAGCAATGGGTTTCTTGGGCAATGTGGCGATGAATAAAATTGTGGGTGCTGCCACTATCAACCAGAATGATGACCTTTCGTTGCTTGATGTAACCGATTAACTTGAGGGTTTGGGGGGCAGAGAAGCCGATGAGAGCATTGAGGGAAATTATCGGTTCCACTTCTGGAGGGTCAGAGGGAGGGTTTATGTCAGAGATTTATGGTGACTCGGGAACAGGGGGAGTGTCAACATCTTCTTCCTGAATATCCTCAAAGATGGCCATAAAGAGATTTTGTTCCTTACATTTGTGGCCTGGGAAATATTTGTCATCACAATTATAAAAGAGGCCTTTGAGTTGGCGTTCAGCCATTTCAGCCCTGGTCAATTTTTGGATTTTTAATGGGGTGGAGGGAGTAGTGGGGTTTACTATTTTAGGGCGCGGGATAAAGGAAGGCTTACGGTTTTGAGAGGAAATATTTTGTTGTTCTTCTTTATCTTTTTTGGTAGCCTCCACCCAAGTCGTAGGTCGATCCATGAGGACATGGGCCCTAATCTCCTCCTTGAGGCCACTAATAAAACACTCTTGAAATAAAGCATCAGTCATGCCCTCTATTCGAAAAGTGAGACGCTCAAATGCAGCTATGAAGTCTTCGGCTGTGCCTGATTTCTTCAATTTTGTCAAATGGCCCAAATGGTTGGTGTCAGTGTCAAAGCGTTCATAAATCTCAACAACAAATTGGGTCCAAGCAATATACCCTTGACGGGAAGTTTTTCTCCATTGCCACCATTGCCAACATTCTTGATCTAGATGGTGAACACCATACCGGATTTTGGCCAAGTCATCTGTAATGTTGTAGAGAGAGAAATAATGTTCCATTTGTGTGACCCAACTAGTGGGGTCTGAGCCATCAAATTTGGTTACATCCACCCGCGGAAGGCGTATGTCCCTTTGAAAGTGATGGGGTTGAAAGGAATGGGAAGAAGTTTCACCTTCAGTCTTTTTATGTGCATCAGGAAAAGAGTCATCAGTAGGGATTTTGAGTTTGGTGCAGAGTGATGCAAAGAAAGATTCAAGCTGGGTGGTCAGTTCATGTTTGACTTCCACCATTGTGGACTGCACGGCTACATTTACAGAAGCATTTATGGAGGCATCACGGGAGGCAATAGTAGCACTGAGTTGTTGCACTTCTTGTTGGGTCTCAAGGAAACCAGATTGCAGGGTGTTGAAGCGAGACTCTAGTTCTTGGCTACGGGTATGGGCCATGATGATGGGTGAACTGGAAAGGGGGCGGGTGGGGTCAAAAATTTTTGCAGAAAAATGATATGGATGAATGTGATAAGGGAGAAGAGATGAGTCTAATAGAATAGGTCTCAAATAATGGTGAAAAAATTTCCAGACTTTTTTTTTAACAGCTGCGGGGTTATACTTTGGTCTGAAGAATGTTGCAATGATGAAATCCCCAAATTATGAACCAAAGAGTATTTACTTAGCAACGTGAACACAGATGTGTGTCAATAGATCACGCTGGTTTAATTTGTTTATGTTGTTGTTTATGTTCCCCAAGGGTTAGGTATTCAAGGGTTCTACAGACAAGGGTTTGCCCTGTGCTATAGCTCTCTGATATATGTGCAGGATCCAACAGTAGTACTCGGTCCAATATCTCAGGGCACTAACTAAGGAGGATAGACCATACCCTTAGCCATACTACCCGACTACCCAGGTACTAGAGAGTATCTTCCTGAGTGTTGTTCTCGGTGACACTATAGCAGTCCGACGACCGATAGGTTTATCTAAAGAGGGCTTCAGGAAATCTAGGCCGATCCGTACACAGGTGATGTCTAATGCGCTACCACTCAAAGGGGTACCACTCGAAGGGGTACGAACAGGGGTTACAAGGGTGGCCAACAGATGTGCGCTTAAGAACCACCTGTATTTCCTGCGTGTATGAATCCCTCAACCGCGGGTTTATGCACGTAATGACAGATCTCTATGGCTTAAAGACGCTGGAATACGTCTCTACCCTGAAAAAAAATACCCACAATTTCTGCCAAGGAAAGTGCTCTGATACCACTTGCAAGATACCAGATATATACAATATGTAGAACATAAATAAAATGCTAGAAATGGCAGAATAACAGTAAAATATCCAGCATAATCTTCACAATACACAAAAATGATATACGAAATAGCAATAGAAAAAGCACTTTGATTCAGAAATCAATGTTCATAGGCCTCTTCGAGGGGGAAACCTCCAGTTGAGCAGCGCTCTGTTACAATAATCTCCAAGCTAGGGTTCTCTTACCCTCGCCCCTTATTTATACTAAATATGTCTATTAAGAGAAGCATCTAGAGGAAGATCCTTCTAGAAGCGGAAGCTTCTATTAGGTCTTCTTACATC
Organism: Picea engelmannii; assembly: GCA_009831015.1. Lineage (NCBI taxonomy): Eukaryota > Viridiplantae > Streptophyta > Pinopsida > Pinales > Pinaceae > Picea > Picea engelmannii. The sequence continues at coordinate 453,051 of ML782458.1, read as the reverse complement.
CGCCTTATTCTATTTTATTGAAAGGCCTTATTAATATTGACCTTTATTACATCCAAATACATTGATCTACCTATGTGCGGGTTAGGACCTTAACAGTCCTATCTTCAATCTTCAAATCCTCTAGCTCCTCTCTGGTTTTGGAATTCAGAAATTTTATGATCTCAGCAGCTTCTGTGGGCATCTCTCCCAGTTCTTATCTTATCTTTTCAATAGCTTGCTTACTTCTTTGCACTAGTTCGTTTTGCTCGTACATGATTTGTATCATCGGCCATATTTCATTCATGGAATTGGTGATATCCATCCAGATACTTTCCTTGAACTCAACAAGTGTTTTGCCTGCCACTGTTTGCTTCTGAAGCTATTGCAATTCCTATTTGAGCTGGTTTGATGTTTGTTTCTCCTTGGAGTAGATGGTTTGGTAAGAAGACTTGAGTTCCAGAAGGTTATCAACCTCCTTTTTGAGTCTGCTAATCTCTGTCTCTTGCAAATTCATCTCTTCCATGGATTTAGCCAGTTCAACTGTTTTCTCCAGAGCTGTCAGTGGAGTTGCCAAGGGAATTTCTGCTACATACATTGTGCTCACTCTTGTGAGTGGAACTGCACTCAGTGGAATGACTTCCATGGTCTTTGACTACTCCTTCTCTTTCACTAGTTTTTCCAAATCCGCTTCCATTTCCTTCAACTGTGCATTCTGCTCCATGATAAGCTTGAGCATCTCATCCTTTTCCCCTTCTGTCTGCACTATTTCCTTTGCATGTGAGTCTTCTGTTGGTGGCAGTTTCAACTGTTTCCACAGAGATGCTATATCAGAATTTTTATTTTTGAGCATCTCCTCGACTGCTTTCACATTCGAGGGATCATATCCGATCTTGAGGACCAGTTATTCCAACGTCTTAATCCTACTATCCTTGGAAAAGGATGATATTTTTTCTAATTTCAGTTGCGTCTGGACATTGCTCAGAGATACCTGTAACTTGAAGGCAGTAGTAGAAGCATTTTCCAATGTGGAGAAAACCATTTCTCCAGTTTTCCTGTGCAGATCCATTTGATCAACTGGGTGCACATCTTTAGTTTGAAATTCGATTGTTGCCCTTTTGTAATCGATGATTACTTTCGGGTCTGGCACCTGTGCTTGCAGAAACACCATGTGCATTCTACCCTTCTCAGTGTCGAATGCAGACAACAGTTTGTGTTGTGCAGTTGATGTTATCTTCTAGAACTGAACATACGTGCTACTGGTCAACGTCTGATTTTTCTTTTTGATCAGATCATACTTCTCAAAAATACTCAATTTTGGTCCTGTTTTGCTCGACTGGTTGACTGGTGGAGTATCTGTAGGCTTTTTGGGCAACACTATAACCATGATTTGTTTGTTTCTTGTACTAAGGAGAAATCGATCAACCTCCATAGTTGTAGTGGATTAAATTCCCTTTTCACCAACTGTGTCAGGTGCCTGACTGGTTTTTGGCCTCTTGGTGTGTAATTGGAACTCTTCAAATGATACTTCAGTGATGGAAGGTGAAGTGTCCTTCCTGGGCCTTTTCTCCTTGGGAACCTGTGGTGTAGTCATCTGTGAGATAGTGACCGAAAGGTCCTGCTGTTCTATCTCAACCAGAGTGTTTGGCTCCCATTCTGTCTGGTTGGCGAACTTCTTTATCTCAGGCCTGGATGTATGAACATATGGGATATTCTTATTTTTAATCCTCATCTTAGAAATTATCCCGCATGGATCATAGTGCCATGGCAAACTAACAAAAAACTTCATTTCTTTTAGCAATCTGTCTGCTTCCTCCCTGGCGCCTCGACTATTGCAGATGAAAGACCCAATCTACCCTTTGATTCGGAGTTGTTTCTTCTTCTTCAGAGACACAAAATGTATGTCATCTTAATTAATAATTTGTCTTGTGTATTCCAGGGAAAATATCCTCACGGGAAGATACTTGGGCAAATTGTATGGAGCCAATTTGCACCCATACACTCTGATCTCTGTGTGGTCTTGGTACAGGTACCAGTCTCCCGTTTTTGTGAGGTCTGAGAGGTGTAGGATCCTCTGAATCTCCTTGTTTATTCTTGGCTCGGGTCTACCACTGAGCATGCTCACCACTGGGTGGTAGAACTGCTCGATGAACTGCTTGAAACTAAATTCTGAAGAGTTTTGTTTGAGCAACAAAGTCCATGTTGTTACTTTCTGTGGCCTCCCATCCTTCTCCATCTTCTGCATTGAAAAGGAAAATTTGTCTGCTTGGAAGAAAATGAACATGTAAGCCAGTATTGAGGAATACCAGAACATGCCTTCCGTGGTGAAATTTGAGAATTGCTCATGAATGTTGCTCACAAGGAAAGTGTTGTAGTCAAACTAAGTGGTGGGTTTCTCATATGTGGAGAAGATGGACAGAAAACCCAATATGGGTTCATCCACCCATCGATCCGAAAAATACCCAAGCAGGGCACAGAGGGACGAGATGACCTGGTTTCCCTTCACTGAGAACGGGGATGAAGGATACGAGGGATTTGTAGTGGGGAGCTGAGTAGCCTATGGGAGAAAAAACTCGAAAATCTAAGCTCTTTGGGGGAATGATAATTTCTGGTATAGTTCTGTGATGATTTCAAGGTTGAAAGGTGAGGTGGATTCAACTCTAGGTATCTACATCATCTGATCAATGGCTTCTGGTGTAATGAAGAACAAAGTTTCTCCTGATGAAGAAACTATGGCTCTCTGGTCAGGGAGGTAATGAGCCCGAAATTTGAGGGCGAATTCGGGGAAATGGTGAACCTGGGGGAAAAGATACAGAGGAAGGTTGGACTCCCAGAGCCCAATTTCGTCGCTTTGGTATAGGAAAACCTCTTTGATCCATGACTGCAAGTCCGCGAAGTCAAATTCACATCTGGTGTCTGTGATTAAATGGTCTTTGTCAGCCAAAGGGATCTGTTGAGGTCAATAGGAGGTGAGAGGAAAGGATTTTCCTTAGCCTCTATTTTCTTTGATTTTGGCGCCATCATTGTAACAATACCTGCAAGTAAAAAAAAAGGTTAGTGGGGATGACTGTGGCTTTGGATAACTGATTGAAATGGAGGAGAAACAGGGAAAAATATTCTCTGGTGCGGCAACAAGGTAAATGATGGGAGAATGAAAGGTAGAGGTAGTTTTAAGCGAATGGATACCCGTTGGGCATGGGAGACAGGTCAGCAGGTTAACGGATAAGTTAGCTAGTAATAAATGGCCAACGAGTCATTTAGAGCATGAGATGGTAGGTGACAATGACTGAAGAATACGGTTAGGTGACATGGCGGGTATTGATTGAGGGAAGTTACCACGGTGAAGGGACTCGTAACGGGTGAGTAGGGGAAAATACTGATGGAGTTATGGGACGTGACCCTTAGGGAAAAAGGTGGAAAATGACATCATGGGGTGACGGGGCATGTCAGACAGTAATAAACGGTGGGATTCAAAACCAATGGATTCCTACCACATAGAGATAAGTGGCTCGCTAGAAAACAATCCATTCCAGACCCCCCCCCTCTATTAAAAACAAAATGGTCGGGGGGGTCCGAAAAACACCATCAGCCATCGATTTGCATTCTTTCTTCTCGGTCGTAGATCTGTGCATGATGTTTAAACCNNNNTGGGGGGGGGGGGTCCAGAATCCAATCTAAGCCATGGATCTAGGAGCTGACGCCTGAGCCGTTCAGATGCGTGTCTTTGTTATCTCTGATTCCGGACCCCGCCCCCCCCACCATTAAAGGTAGAATGGTCGGGGGGGTCCAGAAAGACTTATCAACCGTAGATCTGAGCATGATCATCTGAGTCATTCATATATGTGTTGTTCTTAACTGTGAGCACGAAGGAATATGTGCTCTGAAAACTTAGGATAAGTGCATATCGTGGGTTTTCCCAAGCTTTTCCGTGTTTTATCACCAAGGGGTTAGATATCGAACCTTTTAAACCTCAAAGATATGGTTCAACATTGATCATCATACTTGTTTTATTGAGATAAAGCAAACTACCCTCTTCTCTAACCTAATTACCTATGACAATTAGCCCAGATTAAACTGTTGGGCTAAGAAATTACTTTATCCTGGGGTTATCTGACCAAGATTAGGCAGCTTGGTCAAATTTATTCACTAACTAACCTAAATCACTTGACTAAGATTAAACAATTTAGCCAAGCTTATTCACTACTCCTATCAACATCAATTTAAAAGAACTTGGCCATGCTTGAACGGTATGGACCAAGTCATTGTTATTGCATGGGGCTCTATTGAATTTCTTTTATGCCCTTTTTTATTCTTTTTCTTTCATTTCTTTTTCTTTTTCTTTTCTTTTTCTTTTTCTTTTTCTTTTCTTTTTCTCAAATCATTTGTAGAATGGAAAATCATTTTACAAACAAAAACACATAAAGAGATAACATTTCAGTCACCAGTTGATCCTATAAATTATAGGGTTATAACAGCGGCTCCACCTAGGGATGGTACTCTCCTTGTGAAGTGCCAAGAATCTTGATTCCTGATGTTCTGAAAAACTTTCTCCATAGTTTCCTTTGTTGCTTGATTGGTTTTATTTTTGAAAATTGGAAGACAATGTTTAGTGGCTTAGGGCCTTCTCTGTGGGCTTCAACCATCTGATCAAATTTATTTCACTCAAAAACTTGTAAGAAAAATGAAAATGGTTTGTACAATGGAAAAGTGTGACTGAAGGTCCCTACCGAGGAGGTGAATAGTGTTTCATCATTCTGCCATTTACAGGTCCTCCTGGCAGATTGGTCCCATCGTTTTGTTGAGAAAGAAGGCATTATTTCCTCTAAACGCTTGAATTATGAAAGTTCCCTTCCATAGACTATCAAATTTTCCATGCTTCCCCTTATCTTCATTTCGGGCATCCCATCTCATAACCAAGTCACCTAGCTCAAAGTCATCCTCTTTATTTCTTTTGTCAAAGATATTTTTAATGTTTTCTTGGACAGCCTGAGTTTTGTTGTATACTTCTTCTCTGGACTGATGCAAGTGGATCATCTGATTTATCCTTCTTTGGGAATCGTTCGGCTCGACCTACATCTCTTGTAGCAATTTCATTACAGAAACTCCTAAGGAAGTGGGAAAAACTGCTTCAGTGCCATAGACCAGCTGATATGGTGACATACCAATTGACCTCTTGGTGGTCATTCTGTCAGCCCATAGTGCAAAAACCAACTTGTTCTGCCATGACTTTTTTTTTCTTGCAAAGTCTTCTTAATAATGTTCACCAGGGTCTTATTTGATGACTCTGCCAGCCCATTTCCCTGAGGGTAATAAGTTGTGGAATGACCCAAACCAATATGATATTGGTTGCAAAAGTCTATGAGCTTCTTAGATCGGAAAGAAGTTGCATTGTCAGTTATAATCTTTCTAGGACAACCAAAATGGGACAAGATATTATTTTCTATAAATTTAATAATAACAAAATCAGTAGCGTGCCTGCTTGGTACAACTTCGATCCATTTTGTTAAATAGTCTGTAGCGGTAAGAATCCACCTGTGTTGGCCTAAGGAGGGAGGTTGTATTTATCTGATAAAGTCTAATCCCCATTGCTGGAAAGGAGCTTCAATAGAGATTGGTTTCAGGGGAAAAGGGAGAAGCTTCTTTTTTCCCTTGAACACCTGGCATTTATGACACGAAGTCACTTTCTGATGCACAACAACGAACAACGTAGGCCAATAGAACCCATCTCTGAGAATTTTATTAGATGTGGTCTTCCAAATCAGATGACCACCACAGTCTCCTGCATGAAAATCCTGCAATACTTTGTCAGCTTCATCCTTCAACAGACATTTTAACAATATACCTTCAGGATCCTTCCAATATAGGTTTCCTTCTAGAATGCAAAATTTTAATGTTTTCAATTTCAAAAACCTAGATTTAGTTTTGGTCAGACCAAGGGGATCTTGTAAGTTATGCAAAACAAATATCAGGTCTGTGTACCATGGAGAGTTCAGAAATACCTCTTTCACGCTTGGAGTCGCCTGCTCTCCCTGTTCATCTACTGCAGCTAAGAAATTAATATCAAGAGCATGGAAATTGGATTCATCCATTAACTTTGCTAGACCTTGACCTTTAATTAGTTTAGTAGGCTTAATCTCTATGTCATATTCCATAATGATAACAATCCATTTTCCTCTTCGACCGTCTGGATTGTCCTGAGTTAAAATGTCTTTTACTACCACGTTCGGAACATAAGCGATGGTGTGGGAATGGAGAATATATACTCTAAAATCCTTTATGGCTTTCACCAGGGAAAAAGCTTGTTTCTCCATTATTTTATAATTCAAAGCATCATCTCTTAACGCTTTACTGAAAAAGGCTATGGGTTGTTCATACCCTTTGTTGTTTTTCTGTAGTAATATTGTTGCAATGGTATGTTCAGAAGCGAAATAAAAAAGGTAAAAATATTTGGTGAAGTCAGGACTGATCAAGACTGGAGCTTTTGTGAGTGCATGTTTAACTTGTTCAAAAGACTATTTGGATTCAGTGTCGCATTTTATTTTTGTGTCCTTTTTTAACATGTTGGTGATGTTCCTGAGAAGCTCGACCAGGTTGGGTATGAATCTTCTCAAAAAAATTATTTTTCCAATGAAAGACTGTAACTCTTTGATATTCCTTGGGTGTTCTAATCTTTAAATGGCCTCAATTCTGTCGGGGTCTATCTTAATTCCATCCTTAGAGATTATGTGCCCCAACAATTTACCTTCCTCTAATCCGAAAAGGATTTTCTTAGGGTTCAGAGAAATCCCAAATTTCCTGCATTTCTCAAACACTCGTCTGAGATGTCGTAAGTGCTCGTCATCGGACTAGGAATACACAGTTATGTCATCCAGATAAATGACAATAAATTTGCCAAGTTCTTCCACAAAAGCGATGTCCATCTCTCTTTGGAAAGTGGCCCCAACGTTCATCAACCCAAAAGGAATTTTCACATACATGAAAGTACCCCATGGTGTTGTGAAGGTTGTTTTCTCTTGGTCATCTGGGTGAATGAGAACTTGGTTATAACCTAAGAACCCATCCAATAAAGAGATTCGGCTGGATCCAATTACCTTTTGTAATATGTGGTCCAGTTTTGGCAATGGGTAGTTGTCTTTTAGAGAAACTTTGTTCAAGTTTTGGAAATCAATACAAAGCCTGATTTCCCCACTTTTCTTTCGGGTTGGAACCAGATTTGAAACCCATTTGGAAAATCGTAAGGGAAATATGATTTTAGCATCATACATCTTTTTGATTTCTTTTTCTATCAAGGGAAGTAACTTGGGATTGATTCTCCTAAGTTTCTGTCTGAAAGCTTTTTGATCTTCTTTTATCGGGATCCTATGTTGTATGATGCTTGTTTCATAAGATTTTAAATCTTCGTAACCCAAAGAAAACACATCCAAATATTCCTTAAAAAGTTCAATGTATTTAAGTTTTTTCTCAGGGGTAAAGATTTGGAAAGTTTTACCATCTTGGGTTTCTCTTCTGTCCCTATGTTGCAGTCTTCAACTTCTTTACCACTGGCTTCAACTTTTGGTTTTTTAGCTACATCATTAAAATCAAAAAGGTCTTCTAAAGGAACTAAACCCCTAGGTAAAACATTACTCTTTAAATGCAAAACATTGGATTCTATCTCATCTTCACCTAACTCTCCTAAATCTATCTTATTTACACTATCATTTCCAAAATTAGATTTATTTACATTTTCATCCTCATTTTCTAAGTCTATGTTTGTACACTCGAAATCATTTTTACATTGTAGAAAATATTCAATTTTGTCATCGTTCCCAAATACCTGCCAGTATCTGATGTTGTCTGGGACAGTCATTCTGCACTTGACCTCCACCGTGTATGGGTGAGTGGAACGAAAATGTATCTTGCATGTAGCTGTTGACGTAGCTAACCCATCTACTAAAATATTATGTCCCCTGGGCATCACCTGCAAATCAACTTCAATGAAACATTTAAGGGCATCCAAAACAGCATTCCTATAAGCTCTAAGATAGGGATGCTTTTCTACATACTCACCTTTAATCTGTTTGATAATTAATTCGGAGTCTCCTCTTACCATGATTTGTTTGGCACCAACTTTCTTTAGTAGTTTCAGACCAAGCATCAAAGCTTCATACTCGCCTATGTTGTTAGTGCATTGAAAATTCAATTTGTAAGAATGGTTCTATGAATACCTGGATTTGTGATTGTGCAACCAAGCTCCTGCTCCAGCTCCTTATTTACTTACAACTACATCGAAGTCCATGCTCCATAAATCTGCTAGCAATTCTTCACTCATCACATTTTTCTTTCTTTCTGCCTTAGTGATTTCTTGGCCTTCTTTCGAATCAAATGTATCTTTTTCCAGCTGAGCGATATGTTCTCCTGTATCGCCGTCATTATATAGGATGAAGGAATCTAGGTCAAAATGTGCAGAGTACAGAGGATAGTTATGTGGCTTTTCTTGGCAGCTGACCATATATTTCATTAGCATCTCTCTGTACAGTCTTCTCTGTTTCCCGAATATTGGGATGGTGGCATACGACATATCCAACTACAAAGTACCTTTCAACTTGGCCCCCCAAGACCTAGACAACAACATAACATATTTTGTGGGAATGTTTGTGTTGGAGCCGCCTTTTTTTTTTCTAGCCCGTCTCAAATTTCATGTCTTAATGCTCTAAATCGAAAGATGGTTTTCGTATTTTCCATCTGTGGTTTAAAAATCTCTGAAGTCTTATCATGCATGCAACAATAATTATTGTACTCTCGAGGCGAGTTCTACTTTTCGTAAAAAAAAATCCCCTTTTTGTTCTACCTCGGGATTTCGTAGGTTGGATGCTATAAATAACGTAGTTCACAAGTCCCTAGCAACGAAATGGCGAAATCGTTTTAAAATTTTACCCAGGGCAGTAACGAGAGTAAAATTTTCCTAAATCATGATTAAACATCATCGGGTTTTCGCGCCTCGGTGTTCACTAAATCCAAAATTTGTATTGTCATAACCACGATAGCCAAAACCACGAAGTCCTTATTTTAGTAACCCATGTCAAGGTTAAAGGTAAAAGCTAAGCCATGGTTAAGTTATGTCGACAATTTGCCACTCGACGTTTTCTCTTTAAAAAGATACACTGTCTAAGCCCCGACTCGCGAAGTCACGATAAAGATATGAACATAATTAATTAAACACTTAATCCGAGTTTATCTTCCCTTTTAATTAAAACATATTATCGCGATCTCGCGGTTTCGCAGCTCGACATGCAAACTTCCCGGAAACTTACCTTCGAAGCTTCGAGTCGCGATATGGAGAATATAAATAATTACGTAATTAATTAAGTGCCTAATCATAATTGCGTTTTTATTAACCAAAATCAATCATCACAAATTCGGGGGTTAGAGGTTCAAAGGGCTAAAGAAAAATTCTCGATACAACGAGTACCAAAAGATTAATTAACTTTGGTAAAACTGGATTAATTAAGCTAAATCAATATCTCCCGTGTTTTGATGATTGCACGGTTTACGAGGCAGTCTTAATTCTTCCTTACGCCAACTGACATTTCGAACCACCAAAATTTATGGCATTAATTAGAAATAGGGCGAATCGACGAATAAAGATTGTGTTTTTATTGCTAAATTTATTTCTAAACATGATTTGACATATCTATTCTAAAAAGTACCGAGTTTTCGAATATATAGAGCTGTTATTTGTTATGACAAGTTCATTTCTATATTACGCAGAACACACTTTCTCAGCGAGCTAACTTCTGTATGTATACATATTTTTATCGCAGAAGAGCTAAAGCAGAATCTCCAGTCATGGCCCCGCGAAAATCATCCAAAGCGAGTGTTGAGGTTTCGGGACAAGGTTCGGACAATGTCGCTGATACTTCACCTCGAAGTGTTGACTCTATCCCAAACTGGTCGTTCGTTTCTGATGTTTTGCAGGCCGAATTAGTGGATTATTCCGATGATTCCAACGACAATGAAAAAGACAACATAACCACCAAGTATAAGATCGTTATTCAATCGGGAATGCATAAAGTAGTGGCCAGGCCACAATTTCTTCACTATTATGATATGGTTCTATGGGAATTAGACCATGTGGACATACCGCCCAGAACCATCATGAATGAGAAGAAGGTCACCATCGGAACTTTCAAACCTGAACATCTGCAAGCTATGTACAAGTTGCCCACAACGTCCGACCTTACATATGATGCTGAATTCTTGGAAGAGTTCAAATAGAAGGAATGTGTGCAGTATGACAAAACTATGTCTAGCTTAATAAGAGATTGGGTTTCGCACCCTACGAAGTTCAGGGCAGACAGTCATGGTATATATTCAATAGCTTCCTTGGAACCACAGTTCAAGTATGTAGCTATGATGACATGCAGATTATACGGGAGAGAGGAAACCTTGCATTTCTTTATTCAATGGGTGCCTCTAATATATCGAGTCGTCGAAGGTTGTTCCTTCGACTGGGCAAAAATGTTGTCTGATAGCTTGACTAGTCGGGTTACAGAGTATCGGGTGCAGAAAGAGAGCGGAAAGATTTCTTCATTTTTATGTCTGCATACATTATGGACGTTGTATGCTTTCTAACACCATTTCCCTTAATGAGTTGGAGTTGGACTCCAGCAGAGGACGAGCCCATCCACGTCTATGATTCCAAATTGTGGGAAAACAAAGTGGAAGATTTCGTATATGAAATCTTCAACTGGGTGATGGTACCACTGCATGTCACTATTTTCGGCCACCCGCCACCCAGGATCTCGGATAGTATAGTGATGAATTTGAGCAGCATAGTTGACTGATATGTAGAAGTCGAATTCTCATATCTCATAGTTTTCGGGGCTTCTGTTCCCCCGCATGCATTGCCATTATTCATTCCCGACAAGTTGGCTTGTCGTGAGGTTTCTAGACAAACAGTAATCAGTGGTATAAGAAAGGAGCTTAAGGGATACTCAAAAAAGGTATGGCCACCTTTTCATGTTCATTTAAATTCATATTCTTTGTTAGATTTCGAGCATGCTAAAGTTGAGGCAACAATCCTGGAAGACCTAAAGTTGGTCCTTATTGAATACAAGAAGCATGATCCTCAAAGGGTCATGAGTAATCATTTGGCCAGTTGCGGACTCAAGAGATTTGAACACGAAAATTCACCCTCGGATGACAAACCTTGGCACCTGAAGAGAGGGTCGATATTTTGAAATTCCAAGAACATCGACGCAGTTGTCTTCCCGCAGTATTATGGGGTGAGCATTCGAGTATAGCAGAGGTTAAACAAAAATATGTCGAAGGCTCCAAGGATGCGACTCCTGGTCAAGAAAAACACTAGGACGGGGGAGAGAAAACTAAGAGTCCAAAAGCAGAGATAAAGACTCCCAACCCGCCGAAGAAGTAGAGTTTGATTACTACTCTGAGACAATCAGCGAATAAAATCGGAGATCCTATCACATCGGTTACTCCCTTGCAGTCAACTCAGGGAAATATTGACGCAGGGTGGATCTTCAATGAAGAGTTGAGGCCTATAAGGGTGGAAGAGCTCCCTCCAAATGAATTCTTCTTCGATAAGAAGAGAAAGGCAGTGGTAAAGAGAGAATTCTACCAGGAAGGGGAATCGACAGTCAAGAAATACAAAGTTATGACTGATGGGAAGGACAAGAAGAATGAACAGTTCGCAACAAAAATAGCTGGGACATTAGGTGCATATGCCACAACGAACAAATTTTCAGTCGGAGTTTTGAAAAACCAGCTGAAACAAAAAAATTGCCTCATCAAGACCCTAAAAGACAAACTAGCCACAACAGCAGAGGTTGCCAAAGACCAGGCGAGTGTAGGAATAGAGAAAGCAAGGTTGGCCGATAAAAATGAGATAGAGCTGCTCAAGACTAAGCTCGAACAAGCATAGCTGGTGGTTCGGAATGGTCAGATGCAAGCGGGCCAGCAAAAATATTTGATCGAACAACTACAGGATAGATTGGAAATCACCGAAAGTAAAGTGATAAATACCAGGATGTTCTAGTCCCAGGCGATGGAGAGTCGGAGCAGAGTCTCTGCGGCCCAACGAAATTTACTCGCCAAGGTAGAGGTGATTCAGGATAACTGCTTCCTGGTTAATCAAGTTTTGGAGAATTTGTCTGCTAGAGAAAGAGAAGCTGGAGCAGCATGGGTCGCCTTTCAAGAGGTTGTGATAGCCACAAACAACAGGGATTTGGGAAGTACTCCCAGGTTTACCATTTCAGAGAAGACCAGAGGAAACATTCTATTGAAAGAATGGGAACACAACATCTTGGAAGGTAAGCTGCAAGCCAAGAGGGTAACAAAATCCTTAGAAGAGGCTTTTAGTTCTATAGATGGTAATCTTCTAGGCATTGATAGTGGAGGTAATGCCGAGGAACTGATTCAAATGAATATGGCAAAAATCTCACTTGATTTAAATGAAAAAGAGGAAAGAGATTCAGTCGAGATCTCACAAGTGACTACAAAAGACATAGTCCAAATAGATAAATGTATGATTAAACCAAGTGTGCAATTATGCCCTATCAACATCATAGACAAACAGATGGAAGATAGGTTTCCACAATTAGCCCGAGATTGTTACTCTTTTGAAGCCAATTGTCAAGCAGAACTGTCAAGGCTGATATCTCGGCTAGTTGAAAGATGTGTCACCTATACCGAGCATGCGCGAGGACAAGCTTCTGGCACCAAATAAATACAGAGAAGAAGAAATGGAGCAATTTCTCTTCTCCCTATCATAACTGAAAATTTTGCAACGATTGAGATTCCATCTTATTGTAAAACTGTATAAATATACCATAGAAAGAAAGAAAAGGGCTGGACCTTTTTGTGTCGATTGTAACAGAGTTTTTACATTTTGAGAGTTAATACAAAGCAAATCTGAAGTTTCTCAATTCCGTCACGACTGTGTTATGAGTTTGTTTTCTTGTATCTCATATTTCATTTCATTTCATATTCGTATCTGATGAATGCTTCGCTATAATTTAGTACAACCTCTACTATAGCGAATGAATTTTGGTTTTCTATATTGTTTACTATTTTTCCTCTGTACCAGCTATCAGCGGGTATAAGACCAGTCAACGCTTTTAGAATTCTATATATATTTTATGCTTCATTGGGTTATTTCCTTACAGCTTTCTTCTTTTGTTTATACGTGAGATTCTCCCTTGATAGGAGCCTTACTCAATAGACAACTAAATGTTTTCTCCCACCTCATACATTTTTATTAAAATATAACCTAGTTACGGGAAAGAGCCTTTGATTTGCACCCCGTTTTTATTTCTGAAACCGTAAACTCTCTTTTATACGACCGAATTGAGATAGCACTTAAATTCCCCCGAAGTTTTCTTATTTTACTGTTCCTCCATGATTGTCCCTATACCAACACAACCCAATATCGAACCCGAACTATCAAATCAAACGCACATTACCTTAAACCTTTTCGATACCATTCTTAAAACAACCACCACCCGGGTTGAACTCGAACGTTCATGGGCAGCAATTGAACATGATATAAACATCCAGGAACAGTTGGAAGCTAGACAATGCCAACATAGAAATCTTCCCTAGTTTCCCTTGCCGAAGGTTGACGTTTCTCTCTTCTCTATCCTCTACCCACTTTTGGATGCCTAGACACTGTACTTCTAAGCCTTAAGTACAGACTTTGGAACAACATTCTGTGACCACAACATCCATAACCATGTTTTTTTTCGGAATCTGAACTAGAGTGATACATAAGTCCTTGATCAATCCGATACATCTGAATTTGCTGGAGTCAAAAGAGTGTAAGTCCTTGTAAGGTCTGGTGACCTCGAGTCCCAGTTTTTCCATCACTACTTTAGGCATCAGGTTATGGGAAGCACCTGAATCAAACATAGCATTATGTAGAATCAATTAGTGTATATTAAGGCTGATGTAAAAAGGAGCAATAGCACCATTGTCAGTCTGACCATCAACTTCAGGGCCAAACAGGAGTTCAGGTTGATCATCGGTAATATTTACAGTGTTCGAATGATTTGTCGATCTAACGGTTAAGGCCTTCGTGCCTATATCATGTTCAATGCTCAACGCTTTGATCACCGACAATCGGTAAGTGTCCTTACTCATCAACTCGGAAAGGGGAATGGGAATTTTCACTTTGGCTAATTCCCCTTCGAGGTTGAAAGGAGTAGGTGCTCTTCTTTGGCTCAGCAATTCTAATTTGTCCACCATAGTCTTTTGGGCAGAAGTATTTGGTGGGTTGGTTGATCAAACCTTAGACTGCGTTGATCTTTGTAAAATGGTAAGGTTTCTTTTTGCTGGAGCTTCAACATTACCTTTCTCAGGGATCTTCTTGGTAGAAGGCTCAGGGGCTTTCTTGGTTTCGATTGTTTTCTTAGTTCCGGTTACCTTTTTTGGGGAATTTTCATCCATCTTCCTACTTCGCAAATTGTACTGCCTATATACCTCCATAATGGAATTTTTGAATGCTTGTTGTTCATTCTCTTCAGCTTCTTCAATCACCTGAGTTTGAGAAAGAAGGAAAAGTTCTTGCTCTTCCTGAGTGAGGAAAATAGCTTCGTTGTCGTGAATGCCCATGAGGTTTATGTGTGTGTCCTCCAATTATTCAATTACCTCTTCTCCTTCATCGGCATAATTTTCCTGTAGGGGTGGTTTGATTTGTTGATCAAGACCCCTCTGTTCTCTTTGATCCCTAGGATCTCTCTACCTGATTTGAGGAGGATTTCTTCTGAAGTTAGGATTCTGAATTTGTGGAGTAGGTTGGTTTTCTCTAGGAGGATTTCTTTCAAATACAGTAAGTCTCTCCATCATCCTCTCCATTTCTCTAGCTAAGGAATCTAGTTTAGCATCAGAAGAAGATGTGGAAGGTTCCTCTTTAATCGTGACTCTCCTCTCGGTCCTCTATCGTTCCCTTTTAGCCAACAAGTTGGCCTCCACACTTATTGCGCTTTTCTGCATGTCCTCCAGGGTGGTGGAGTTTCTTTCTCTTAATTGATATGACATATCAGCATCGAAAGCGTCGGGGAATTTTATCAATTCCAAACCTTGTGGAGGTTTAATATCGGCTGGAATCGCATTGTACAGATTATTGAAGCGGGTGCAGTAATCTTGAACTGTCTCACCTTGATTCCTTCTGATGTTTTCGTATTCTGACAAGATTTGGAGAGGATTTTTCTTTACCTCCCATTTGTCTAGAAAACTTCTTTGAAACATTGTAAGGTTGAGCACTGAGGCAGCACGTAAACCTTTGTACCATTTCTTAACGTCACCGGTCAAACTCTGCGCAAACAATCTCATTTGAACGTTAGCTTCATCTACTTCCTGCAGATCAAAATAGTCATTCATTTTATCAATGTGTTGTTGTGCGTTCAAGGGCTCTGTTCCATCGAATTGTGGAAGCCTCGTTTGATAATTCTGGGGCATAGCATGTAGAGGTGCGGCCAACACCAAGGGAGCATATTTGGTTGCCATGATAGGTGGAGGAGGCGGGACATCAACCTGGATAATAGGTGGGGAGGTGACAAAAGCCGAGGATGAGGAGGGGCTTGTTGGCATAGAGTGAGCAGTTTGAGGCTTCGCAGTGGGAGATAGTATTTCAGGGGTCCTGGGTTGCAGGGTTTTTGGATCTAAAACGATTTCAGTCACAAAGCTATCAGATTTTGTTCTAAACAGGCTTTGTTCAAAAATGGTGTCAAAGTTGAGATCTTGAAGGGTAACAAGTTCCTCTGGAATGGAATGGGACCTCTGAAAGGGACTATGACTTCTTGAAACTTCTACGATGGTCTTCTTTCTAAGTAACTGTTCTGGATTATCAGTTGCTATTGCAGGTTCTGGGTCTGGGTGGGATAGAGTATAAGTTCTTTTAGGAGCCTCTTTTAGGAGCCAATTTTTTTTTTTTTTTTA
>ML782458.1:393086-432086 GCA_009831015.1 Picea engelmannii | reverse complement strand
CCATTAAAAGCAGAATGGTTGGGGGGGTCCGGAATCCAATCTAAGCTGTGGATCTAGGAGCTAACGCCTGAGCCATTCAGATGCGCGTCTTTGTTATCTCTGATTTTGGACCCCCCCCCACCGTTAAAGGCAGAACGATCGGGGGGTTCCAG
Organism: Picea engelmannii; assembly: GCA_009831015.1. Taxonomy (NCBI): domain Eukaryota; kingdom Viridiplantae; phylum Streptophyta; class Pinopsida; order Pinales; family Pinaceae; genus Picea; species Picea engelmannii. The sequence continues at coordinate 431,934 of ML782458.1, read as the reverse complement.
AAAGACTTGTCAACCATAGATCTAGCGCGATCATCTAATTCGTTCATATATGCATTGTGCTTAACTGTGAGCGCGAAGGCATATGTTCTCTAAAAACTTAGGATAAGTGCATATCGTGGGTTTTCCCAAGCTTTTATGTGTTTTTATCACCAAGGGGTTAGACATCAAACCTTTTAAACCTCAAAGATATGGTTCAACATTGATCATCATACTTGTTTTATTGAGATAAATAAAACTACCCTATGCTCTAACCTAATTACCTATGACAATTAACCCAGATTAAACTGTTGGGCTAAGAAATTACTCTATCATGGGGTTATCTGACCAAGATTAGGCAGCTTGGTCAAATTTATTCACTAAATAACCTAAATCACTTGGCTAAGATTAAACAGTTTAGCCAAGATTATTCACTACTCCTATCAACATCAATTTAAAAGAGCTTGGACATGCTTGAACGGTATGGACCAAGTCATTGTTATTGCATGGGGCTCTATTGAATTTCTTTTATTCCCTTTTTTATTCTTTTTCTTTCTTTTCTTTTTATTTTTATTTTTCTTTTCTTTTTCTCAAATCATTTGCAGAATGGAAAATCATTTGACAAACAAAAACACTTAAAGAGATAACATTTCAGTCACCAGTTGATCCTATAAATTATAGGGTTATAATAGGTCCCAATATGACTACTGGTTTTTCATCTTGAAGGTTGACTGAATCTGTGGAATTAGAAGAAGGTTGGAGCTGCAGCATCTTGGAAAGATATTTTTTAAATTCCTCATTCTTAATCAGCTCTAAAAACGCTATTGGGATTTTGATCTTTTGAATCTCTCTTTCAAAGCTAAATGAAGAGGGAGATTTCATAATTTATTTAATTTCCGGGACAGGGCTCTTAACCAATTCTTGAGGGTTTTGTGCCTCTTTTTCTTTGTTTCTAGTTGCCATGGCCTTAGCAAAATTTTTTATTTTAGTGGACTGATCATAAGTGTCATGCTTTCCCTCTTTATGTTTTGACCTTAGGTTGTATTTATTTGTATTTTCATTGTTTTTTTTTCCTTTACTCAATTCATTCAATTGTTTGTCCATGACAGACTCCTCATTTGTAGATTGGGTTAAATGGAGGGATGAAGAGGTGTCACCAAGACAATGGATTTCTGGATCAGTTTCTTCATCCTCTCCTTCTTCATCAACAACAAGGTTATTTTGGAGAGGGGATTGGACTTTTTGCATCCCTATCCCTGTTTATTTGATCGCTTTGGAGGACCTGAGGAGCATTATTTGGTATCTTGAAATTACCTCTATTATCATCATTCTGTGTATTCCTATAGTTCTTCTTTCCTTCAAGTTTCAAATTTTCCATTTCAGCAGAAAGTGACTTTATTGATTTTGTTAGTTCATAAACTTGAGGGTGGACAACAGGGGAATCTAAGGTTGAAGCTTCAACACTACCTTTTCTTTTGTGTCTATCATATTTTCCCCTAATCTTTCCAGTTTCCAGTATTTTGGATTCTACTTCCAAAGATGCATCTTGCATATGAGCTAGAGAGGTAGATATTCTTTCTCTTAACATGAGGAAAAACTCAGGGTCAAAATCACTAGCATAGGTGATCTTGGCAGAAGTTTATGTAGGAATTATTTCAGTGGGAATTTTGTTGTACATTTTATTAAATCTCTTTGAGAAGTCTAAAACAGATTCCCCCTCTTTCCTCTTAAGTGACCCAAATTTTGTAATGTAATAAAGGAAATCCTTTTTATCCCCCCAATGTCTCAGAAAAGCATCATCCAAATCTTCAATTCCAACAATATATCAAGGATTCAAACCCCTAAACCATTTTCTAGCCTCACCGTCAAGGCTCTATAGTAAGACTCTCATCCATACATCTTCATTATCAATGTTAATATTGTCTGCATAACTATAAAAGGTTGTAAGGTGTTCTTTTGTAGTTATGTCTTCCTCCCCTGTGAACTTGGGCATGTACTTAAGGTGGTCTCCAACTGGGAGAGAATTTATAGGATGAGGTAAAATAATAGGGGCATACCTAGCAGCCACTATGGCATCCATCCTATTTCTAGGAATATAATCACCTACCATTAGGTTGTGAACTCTAGGAGAACAAGGGGGAGATGGAGTCTTCACAGGTACAAATGAAGCTTTGATTTTAGGAGAAAGAGGGAGCTTGGATGGAGAGATTTCAGTTTTCAAAGGAAGAGGCTGAGTCTTGGAAGAAGATGGTATAGGGTCCAATGGAAATGAGGTTTCCTCCTCTCTAATCACAACGATTTTGATAGGAGGAGGAGTAGGAAAACCCAAGGTAGGAAAATATTCTAAGTTCTCAAGTCTAAACCAGCTTACAACATCAAGAGAGGAAAGGGTTTCAAAACTTTCTTCTTCTAATTTGGGACTAAAAGAAGAGTATTCAACAGGAAAATTTTCAAAATCCAAATTTCTAGAAACTTCAACAAAGAGTAGAAGAGGAGAATTGGATATATCTACTGGAGTATTAGAGGTAGCAGCATTAAAATGACCACAAGTACCCAGTAGAACAACTAAAAAGCCTTCTTGAGAATCTTTTCCTTTCTTGATAAAATTCTCTAGGTCAGCTTTAGGTGTTTCTAGAGGCATATGTGGAGTAGACCTCATGTGTCTACCTTTGGGATCCACAACTGAAACAATGGAGTCACTAGATGCAAGTTGCAATATTCGATGTACTGATTTCTAATGCACCTTCAAAATCAATATTGCTTTGTCATTCAATCCCAGGGAAATGTTTTCAATATGTTCCCCAGCAACAATGACAAGAATGTTCGCATGAAGAGTCACCCTCAAATTGCAAGAGGATAATACCAGCACCCATCAAATAGGTTTGTAAATGTAGATTAACGATAGAAGGTCAAATGGACAAAACTTAGCATAGGAATGTTTCAACACAGAAAATCTAGGCTAGTATGCATAAGAAAATGAGGTTTTGATTATCTTTATTCAGTGGTTTAAAGATAAGTGTGAGTAGATGGAAGACTTGGTAAGGAATATGGATAGGTATGATATAAGACTCAGACTTTATAGCAGCTAAGTGAAGAAAAACTCAGTCACAAGAACTTCTTGAACTAAATTTAAAACACTGAAAAAACATTTACAACAACATTGTAATCAAACATCCATTATAATACAACTATAACATATCATAAGTTTCATCCAATAATGAGAATTTATAGTAAGAAGAAGCAAGATAATGAAAATTAGTTGACTTTTGTTAATCAAAATATCTTAGGTCTCATACATAAACCATAGTACATCTCTATTTAGTCAAAATATTACAAAATAAGGAGCTTTGCTCAACCATTCGAACCCAACATAACATTCTTCTGATGTATTTATAACCAAAACAGTAGACAACAAATTGATATGCGAGTTGGCCTTTCTATCCTATGATTCTCCACAAAAAGATATTAATCTAACATCTGTACAAGTGGATCTAACAGACTGCTAGAATCAAGGAGCCTGTTGGAAACAAATCTAACAAGATATAAATTACATGATTTGTTGTTGCTTGGGAACATATCCTCCAGTTCCAAGTGTCCTCCAAGCCTTTGTGCTGAGATCCATCTGCCACTTGTTGATCCTTGGTTCCCTACAACTCATCAAAACTATAAACAAGCAAAAAATTCAAAACTGTTGATTGTAACAGCCAGTTCGTAGCATCTTTCTGTAACGCAACTAGTAGCTGATTCAGTAGAGCATGCCTCTATAAAATTGTTCTACAGCTGATTCTGAAGCGCATTAAGTAGCAGATTTCGTAGTTCCATCCTGTAAAACTATTTTGCAATGACTTTTTGTAGCGAACTTCCACTTTATGTCTGGCTAGGTGATTTCGTAGCACTTTCGGTAGTGAATCTGTAGAACAACCTGTGTGGATGATTCCATAGCGCCACGCGCTACAAAATGCTCTGTGTTTTTTCTGTTTCAAGAAATGAACCTAAAAAACTCAAAAAGTGTTACCATAAGAATAATGAGCCTATAGATGCCTTCAGTAGGTGAAATTATTATACTTCCCTCAAAACTTCAAGCTTGCAAAAACTAATCATCATAAAAAATGGATATTTCATCCTTTACATTTCATCATCTCAATCTGGCACTTCTCCTTATTGCAGGAGCACTTCCCTCTGTTGCAACATCATTTCTTACTATTGTAGGGGAATTTCTCTCCATTGCATCTTGGGATAGAACATTTAGATTCCTATGGGCTAGATCATCCTTGAAGGGCTGCAATTCTTCTTTGAGTTTTCTGTTTTGGGACTGTATGCTTCTATTTTTCCTGTACAAAATCTAAAGTTGCCTATGGAGAGGCAAGAATATTATTGCTGTAAACATAGCCAGATCAAGGGTTTCATTATACATGTCCATGAGTTCCTTCATCTTCTTCCTCTCATTCAATATTTCTCCCTTCAAATGAGAAACTTCCTTCCTTACATCCCTGAGTTGTCTGATCAATCTCTCGAAGGTGGGATTATCAGGGGGAGTGTTGATGTTTATGAATTCAATAGGATTCTCTTGATTCACCCTTACCTTTGTCTTTGTTCTGAACAGAATCTTTGGTCATGACCTCAATAGGCTTCCCAATAGTGTCTCCTTTACACTTAAATTTATTTGGGACAAAATCCTTGAGTATGATTTTTGTTTCAGCATTTTCCTTGTGGGTTAATGATCTAGTGAAAGGCCTCCTAACTCTTGTCTCAACTGCTGGAGTAGGTGAAGGAAAATGTTTTTTCCTCCCATTTTTGGATGTGCTTTTGGCTGATGAGGGAACTTCCTATAGTTCAGGTGCAGGATGAGGTGAAAGTTCCCTTTGTGGGGAGTGATGGACTTCCCTCTCTTCTTCTTGAATTTCTTTAGGAACTTCTTTGTCTTGGGAAGTATGTTTTCTCTTTATCTTTTTGCTTGTTTCTGCTTGGGAAAAACTAATAGCTAGCAAAGGGATCTGCACCCTAGATTGAGGGGAAGAGGCTACATCTAGCTGCAGATTAGCAGAGACAATGAATTGTTCCCAAGTGAGGTTTATTTTCTTCAATTCTTCCATTACAAGCATCCTGATCAACCCAGAGTGGAAAACACTAGTGTCCACAGCCTTGGACTTGGCTTGGACCCTATCAACCATTTTTCCCATACTTCTAAACATATAGAAAGGGATATTCATCAAATCCTTTCCTGTGAAATGTATCAAAATACTAATGTGATACTGGTGTTGTGGTGGGAAATCCCCCTACGGAGTAGCATTTAGGGTTATATTATGCATGCAGATAAGACCGAAAGAATCCTACTTTCTACTGTCGTCCCAAACCTAGTCCCCATTTCTTTTAAGAAAATACATGGTTAAACAAACATACCTTGTTCTGGACATTCGATGTCGATCATTCTTCACACTTGATCGCTTGCTAGCAGTTATCCTCCCAAGACTGAACTGCGTACACAACAAGCAACACACTCTACATGCATTTGTTCTACAGATTAATGGGTTAGAGATTCAAACATATATTCACTAAACTATGAAGAACTCATATAGTGGGACAGGAAAATCATTTCTTTATTATTAACTTTAATGAATCAACTTACAATGTCGAGACCGGCCACTGCTCCGCAAACCTGATCCTGGGCTCCTCTTCAAATGTCCTCCAACTTCTTTGCTTTATATCTCTCTTTGTACAAGGATGGCTAAAGGGTTGGGACAGTGGGAATGTGCAATTGGGTAGAGTTTCTTTACTATTATTCTCCTCTTCCAAATGGGACCCCTAACCCTTCTTTTATAGGCTATAAGAAGCTAGGTATTTGGACGAACCCTCGGCCATGCATGGCCGGGAGTTTCAGTTAACTCACCCAAAGTTGTGTGTTCCTTCAGCAACTTTCATTTTTTTGTGCTTTTGTAGGTACATGCGAGTTGTTTTGGGTCAGCTAGTGTGTACACACATGCAGTAACGGAGTAGGGTGCCTGGGCCCTTATAAAAGAGGTTTTTTAAAGAGTTGTTCAGCAGTGCTTTGGCAAAGAAGGGATCTGAGATGGTCTGATGCCAGGTAAGCATGTATGGTGCAAATTATGGTTATAACAAATGCCCCCTAATGTGTGAGGTCAGAAGAGCATCTGATGGCCGAAATACATTACCAATCTTTACTGATGTGCCGAACAAGTGAGCCCAGGGACCAACAGCCGGGATGCGTCGTCTGCAAAATAAAAAATGTCTCACCGAGGCATGCATACCCATGCTCAAGATAAAATAGAATCATGGCTACCAATCAAATACATTGTAGATCCATGTCAAATAACTATATAAAGTGTAGCCGCGAAAAATACACAGCGGAGCTACATCTCGAAATCAAAAAGATATACATATAGAGTATCCATCTTCTAGAAGCTGATACAGCCTGATGGCTGGAGATGAGATCTTCAGAGCTTGAGAAACAACTTCAAAATATTCAAAACTCAAGGTAGGAGTCTAATATGAGTGTACAACTTCATTACCCAGAGGTCTTCGATGGCTCGTCGGTCATGGACTAGATAATCTTGATGATCAAACTGAAGGCTTCATTGATTTCGAACAAGGACTTGATTGGAAATTTAGGATGGTCGGGTATGAGGGAAAGAGGCAAATTGCAAAGGGGCCGACTCAGGCTTGGTAGAAAATTCCCTTGGACAACAGCACGACAAATGATGAGACTTAGGCAGCATGGCATTAATCATAATTTTACAAAGTAGGAGGCAACGCAAACTCTCCATATGTTTGGAAGAATAACCAAATGGAGGAGGACACAACTCTATGTAGCGAGAACATATTCCTAATGTCGTATTACATCCCATAGTTTGACGAACAAACGGACAAATGTGCTTTATCCAAGGGCGACTCATTATGCTGCCAATAAAGAAAATACTTTTCCCTTCCTCTTTTTGGGTGTATTTGATTTTTTTGTCTTTTTCAATAATTTTGGAAAAGGAATAAAATAATGTTACATTACAAAGGAGAATCGAGTGTCGCAAACATACTAGTTCCAAGTGCATGGAACACAAGGATGTTCAGGGCAAAGAGACATATGCAAGAAAAGGACACTTGGGAAAAATCCTCCAGAGGCCAAAGGTGTCAAGACACAGAGGTAAAATGCTACAGGGCTTGCGTATAAGGCATGCTTCAGATGGTTCAGTTGAGAGAAACATGGAGCCGACATTAGGCCAAAGACGCGGATATGCAAATGCGATTAATAAGACACACAATGGTAACTTCCTTCGATGTAACTTTAACGAGCCCAGAGAAGGTAAGCTCGGTGGTTTTTCATATTTAGAGATTCTGAAAAAACATAAAAGGACACTCCATTGGGGTACCTTTTTCGAATATAGTCTAGTCGGTTTGAAAAAGGGGTAAACTAGCATCGACAAGACGTCTATTCAAAACCATTTTAACGAGTGTGATAAGGACAAGATCACTCAACCATTTTTTCATTTTTAAGGAGTCTGAAAAAATATTAACTATGGACTCCATCAGGAATGTTCTTCTGGACCAGTTTAACGAGTGTGAAAGAATAAGGTCACTCGACAATCTTTTCAATTTTAGGGATTCTGAAAAGTGCTTAACTATGGACTCCGAGGGGGTTCATTTTTCGTATGTTTAGTCCCTTAGGCCCGAAAAGGGGGTAAAATTATACCTGAGGGTACTCTTCTAGAGAAATGAAGTTCCATAAGGTATACCTTTGTTCGTAAAGTTGACCATCCGAACCGAAAAAGGGATAAAATACCGTCGGACAGACGTGACTTCAAATTTCAGTTTAACGAGTGTGAAAGGCCACAAGATCGCTCGGCAATCTTTTCATGTTTAGAGGGTCTGAAAAGGGCTTAAAAGAAGACCCATTATATCTTTTGGAAGTCCTGAGGGTGAGGTCAAGAGTGAAAAGGAATCATGCAAATGAGGCTCAAACTCGTAATCAGGAAAAAAAACAAGGACTCCTGATCCTACAGTGATTTGAGACAACATGGATATCATAATGCAACCATGATCTACCTAGGGCATCCATGTTCTAGTAAGCTCTACCACCAAGTCCCGACACTTCTAAAGTAGCTATGATGGTTCCATGTCGCATCCTGATGGGATCAATCCTATGGAAAAGGAAAAATACAACAAGATACAAAAGTCAGGGTAGAAACCTAACCTACATGCTCAAGTTGATCCTTGGAAAAAACAAATTCACGAACCGTCGAAAATTTCCCAAAACTCCAAAAAACTGTCCTGAAACCTGATCAAATCCCTCCCATGTAACTCCTGAATCATGCTAAATGGTTTTTGGTTTAAAGAAAATGATAAGGGAGGCCAAAAAAGTGACAAAAAGAGGCCAAAAAGTCTATAAATAGAAGCTGGCAAATCATTATCACCATTGCTGATTTGGAAATTGACTCTGGAGCCAAAAGACCCCCTTCGATAAAAGTGGTGATTCCGGGAGCTACAGTGGACGCAAGGAACTTCTGTCTGGACCAAGTAAGTACAAACTCTCCTATCTTGTATTTTAAGTCCTTCTTTTTGCTTTAGGTTTCATTTTTTGGGGGGGGAGTCGACCTTTAAAAGGTCGGCCCTAGGTCCACGCAGGTTGTCTCAGGACAGGCCGTGTGTACATTCAAGCAGAGTAAACTCTGCATGTGTGTACATGTGACTGTCACTATTACAAACCGCATGGACCCCCTTATTGAATGAAAAATTCTTAAAAAACAAGGGTTAACCCTCCTGAACGTTGGTGTTTTGTAGGATGTATGTCCACTGGAGAGAAAGAGAGCATGAAGAGGTTAGTGAGTTGATCAAGGAAGACCCCAATGTTGTGGCTGCTTTGATGCAATGTGGGTTACTCAAGTTTTTCCTATGTCCTTTTATGCGGGCACAACCTAGGCTACTGAATGCCTTAGTTGACTACTGGCATCTGGATGCAGAGGCATTCATGTTAGAGGGGCAGTCACTGGTGCCCACAACCGAGGACATTTATTGTTTGACTGGCCTCTCTCAGAGAGGGGAAACAATCAACTTCTAGACTTTTCTTTCGGGGCCGCATAACATAGCGGAATTGATAGGTCTATACTGTGTGGATGATACAGACCGCTCAAGCTCGCAGGTGCCCATAAGAAATATTACTAACTTATCGCTACAGGCAATAGTGTTGCTTATTGGGTGAATCACTGGTTCTGTGGCTCTACATCAGGCGTCCCATGCACAGATGAACTGTGCAATCCAGTGCTTAGATGCACAAATTTTTTATTGGAGTACCACATTGCTTGAGTGTATGAAGAGGCAGTTGACAAATTGTCGTTTGTGGACACAGAGGAACTTTGGGTTCGGGACCGTTCTGTGCTCATTTTTCTTTGAGAGAGTTCTGAGTTTTAGTCCTCGAGTGGTGGTACGAGGACATCAAGCCTCTCTTCCTGCTATGTGTAGATGGGTAGTATTGTTGCCACAATAGGGTGGTGGAAGGACTAATGAGTCCTTTGATGATGATTTCTTTGCCTGGCTGTCGCGACAGATCCCAGTTATCGAGGATTACTCGTATGTAGGGATTGATTTTTCAAGGGATCCTGAGATACCCGTATCTCCTGGTGAGGAGCGAGGAGAGATGGGTAAGTCTCCATCATTTTTTTTTGGTTGAACATATGTAATTTTTTTGTTGTTTTTGTTATATATATCATCTTTTTTTTTATACCAGAGTATTTGATGGATATGTGTTCATTGTGTGCAGATGTAGGACCAATGCGACCCACTGACTATGCGAGGAACAAGCGTCATCCTCGGCCAGGGGCCACACCTGCCGCCGCAGGGGGACCAGCAGTAGCAGGATATATTCCAGTCGAGGAGGCTGAGAGGGTATTGAGACAAGTCGAGCGGAACTTTACTGCGCTCACTCGCATGGTCCCTATGGCAGAGATTGAGGACCTACCACCATCTATGCAGCCTCATGTAGTGGGGGCACCACGGACGTGGGTCCGGTTGTTTCGGTGTTTAGCCAACGCTGTGGATTAGTATAACAGGGCCCATAGGCCCTGACTTTAGCTAGACATTTTACGTGCCACGAGCACTACTTGTATATATTTTTTGAGGGCATAAGCCCCGTGACTCGTTATTGGTCATATTTTTTAGGCACTTGCGTCCATTTGTGTACTCTAGTTACTTTATGATATTATATATGGTTTTTTATGTCTTTTGTGTCTTATAGATCATGTGTGCAATTGTTAAGCACGATAACTTCTTCTTCATGAGTGAGACATCGGCGTAGGATGCATTCTACACCTCTTCGATACAATGTATCATCGAGTATGAGATAATTCTTACCCTGATGGCGTATGCGTTGACGCTGATCACGAGAAGCAGTGGTGGGGCACTTTAAATTTTGGAGATAGATAAGTATATCTCCATACCAAGGATCTGAAGAGGTGATCAAAAATATATCTCCTCTGATAGGCGACTCTTCAGGCACAAGATCACCTGACTCAACCGGAAGTTCCGAAATACTTTCTACGAAGACCAGTGACTTTTTGGATTTTGCTGAAACGAAATCTAAGTCAAACTCCTAGAGGATGACTATCCATCTACTGATCTTTCCGCCTATTACCCGTCGTGTCAACATGTACTGAAATGGATTCACGACAGCAATGATGGTGGTATTTCGAAACAGAACATAATGACAGAACTATTGAACATCATAGACTGCTGCCAATGCAAGTTTTTCGATATGAGAATAATTGAGTTCCGGTCCTATGAGGCCTTGGCTCAGGTAATAGATGGCATATTCTGAGAACAATTCATCTTCCTAAACTAAGACCATGTCAATGGTTGACTCTGCTGCAGCCAGATATAATAAAAAATCCTTGTTATAGTTAGGTGGTCAGAGCAGAGAGGCAGTTGTGAGTGCATGTTTCAATGCGGCGAAAGAGAGTTGAGCAGCATCATCCCAATAAAAAGGAACTTCTTTTTTGAGTAAGTGCATAAAGACCTTGGTGATCTCGTCATATTTAGCGATGAAGCGTCTTAGAAAATTCGCCTTCCCCTGTAGACTCTGAAGTTGAAGGAATGTGTGTGGGGGGGACAACTGAATTATTACCTCAACCTTGAGGGGATCGACCATGATCCCTGTTGTTGACGCTATGAAACCTAACAAACATCCTGAAGTTATGCAAAAGTTGCACTTGTTTGGATTCAAGCGAATCTGGAAGTAGCAACAACGCTCAAAGATAAGTCGGAGGTGTGTTGGATGATCCGTTCTCTTGTGAGATTGAGATTCTAAATCATCTAAATAGGCCTCGACTATATGCTTGAGGTCATGGAAAGAAAAAGACATGGCCCACTGAAAGGTGGCTCTAGCATTTTTGAGTCCAAAAGGCATCTTACGATACACGAATGTACCCCATGGATAGATGAATGTTGTTTTGTGCTGGTCTTCGGGTTTGATTTGTATTTGGTTATATCCCAAAAACCGTCCATGAAAGAGAAGGCTTCACAACCCGCACATTCATCAATTATCTGGTTGATGAATGATGTGGGAAAATTATCTTTGGGACATGCCTTGTTCAAATCATGGAAGTCTGTACATACATGAATTGTGCCTTGTTTTTTATTGACCAGCATGGGGTTTGACACCCATTGGGTCAAATGGATGGGATGGATAAAATCGGCTTTTAGCAGTTTCTCAACATCAACCTTAATGGTTGTTTCTTTCTTGGGGTTAACTGGATGAAGCTTCTGTCGGACAGGATTGGCATCTGGATACGTTGTGATTTCATGTTCAACTATTTTTTGATCGATGCCTGGCATTTCCTCATAAGACCAGGCAAAAACGTCACAGAATTCTTTAAAAATATCTGTGTAGATTTGAATCTCCCCGAGGGAGTAGTCATCTCCAACAAAAACATTCTCCACGATGCCATGGTTTCGGGAGATATTGATCGGTAATGTTTCAGCGATAGTTTCCATATTACCCTTAGCATAAACCTCATGTGTAGCTAAGGGATTAATAGGACAAGACCGATCTCCCATGATATTTAAGGTGAATTCTCCGACTTCGATTCTGCTTAATTCTAGGAGGAAGTATGATCTATGATGAAGATCTTCCTAGGGTTTGTTCGGACTAGTCATTGCTTCAATTATAGCTTCATCAGATGGCAAGACTAAGTCTAATGAATCGGTGTCAGCGAGAGAACTCTGAACCCAAATAGGCTTTAGAAGTGGATCGAACTCTTGTGCAGGAGTTGGATCAGTGTTGGCTGAAGCTTGTTGGACTAAAGAGTACGCTACTTCAGCTGCAGACAAGGGCATGGACATGCCCGAGTGATCTGTCCCATCCATCATGGTTGATGGGTAAGGAAGTATCCACGGATCATTGAAGTAAGTCATGCAGAACAACGAAACTTGAAAAATCTCAACCCTATGGTGACTGGATATAAACTAGATATTTCCTTGAGGGGGCGGGTAATTGAAGGTACCCATCAAAGATGGGCACAAACCAACCCCTACGTTGACCACGCCTAGTTGAGGATTATCAATCATCGGGACCATGGATGCCCCCAATGAAGGGTCAGGTCTGGAGAAAGACAATTGATCGATGGTCACAATCCGGCCCTCATGTGGAAACAACAAGACCTGGAAAACTGTAGCAACCACAGCTTGCATTGCATAAGTCCAACTCCTCCCTAACAAGAGGTTATAGTCGAGGGGCACATCGACTACCTCTACCTCGACACACATGGTCTTCCCTCCTAACTGCATTGGGAAAGAGGGAATGATACCATGTGGTTGGAACGAACGACCGTCGAAAGCAGTAAGAAGAGTAGGTGACGGAGACAAAATGGGTTGGCCAACGGCTTTCCAACATGCCAACGACATAATGCATGTCGAAGCGCCCTCATTAACCACCATTTGGAAGATATTCTGAGTAAAATTTTTCATGGGATAAGCCACTACTATTTGAAATGCTACGTGGTAAGGAAAACGAGGTTTTAGGTGAGTTGTATCCAACATGATTGTACCCAGATTACAAGTCTCGGTAGATCCTAAAGAGGTTAACAAGGATTTCCTCTGGGAAGGGCAGCTTTGGAGGACCTCCAAAGCGGACATCGCACAAGGGGTTTGTGATAAATCTTCTACCACAGAATAATTCTGGGCGGCCCTTGCGTTTGGGTTGTGAGAATATTTTTTGAACGCACCTTTGGGGATGCGTGTCATTGCTTCGCCCAACATATTCTCAATCTGTAGAGGAAGAGATGGGAGTTCGACTTCTTTTCCCTTCTCAGAAGTTCTTGGTTTACTATATTCATGCGCTCTAGTCGATATAAAAGCATCACCCTTCACCATATATACATTCGCAGATCCGGGGTTGTTTGAAGATGGAGAGGGTCCTTGGTTTCCCCCTTCCATGCTTGCAGAATCTTGGGCTAGATTTTTCCCATGTTGAAATGGATTGGTTAACACAGCAGGTTGTTGTTGCATCACAAAATTTTGGGCTTCTACAAGCCGAGGACATAGATGGGTCGGGTGGTCTTCCATGCACAAGTTGCATGGATACCTCGCCTTCCATTTCTCAGTGTTGTCCCCGCCAGCATTATCGATGGTTTTTTATCCCCCTTACCCTTCTTTCGTTGTTTTTTCTTCCCTTCAGGCTGCTGGGTGGCCTTTGGATTAGCCGATTGCACTGTGTGTACATCCGACATTTTGGTAGGGGGAGCAGCCAAAGCAGTACTTTGGCTGGCCACTATGTGTTGTATAAAAAACTGTTGCAACTGCTTCGTCAATTTCTCAGCGGGCTTTGTTTGTGTGGAACCAACAATACCATCGACATGTGGTCCAACTCTTTGTCTGGTTTTATCAAGTATTGAGCATGGCGCATCTGGCAAGATCTCGTATAATAAACTGGACTGAGAATAGATTAACTCAAGTTGTTGAGCTCTCATAATGGCATCCTCTTCGAAAAATACTCCCGACGTCGCGATGTCTTTGGATAACTGTGGGACCAAAGACTTAATGAACCACTCGAGAAAAAATGTTGGTGGGACTAGCACCTTAATTAAAGTCTTTCAGCATCTCCATTCTCGGATGTGATTAGAGATATGGTCCACTTTTGTTTTTGAGAAATTGGCCAGCAATTCGGTGCCTGCGTCGTATCTCACAGGTAATTGGAAATGGTTTAGGAAAGCCATCGCTAGTTCGCCGAAGGAAGAGTATCTTGATTGATCGAACTCAATGTACCATTTCATGGCACTCTCAATGAGAGTACGTTGAAACAATCACAACTGTACGTAGTTGTCTTTCAACGAGTTAGATGAGCACAAAATATGGAAGGTAGTCACATGATCTCTTAGATATTCATTAGGCTTGGCTTCGAACTTTGGGATTTTCGAAGGCAACTTTGTCAACATAGGAGGCCAACGTGGATCATGACAGATAGGGTCATTCAACAACCTTGTCAATTCTGGCAAATGCAAAGTTGCCAGGAAGGGTAGTTTGGGTTGTTGGTGATAACCTGGGAAAAAGGGGCCTAGAGTTTGACTGGCACCAGGTTGCCAGGAAAATTTTGGCTTCTAGTAAAAACCATGGCCATGGCCAGTGTATGGATTTTGCGTGTGAGGAGACATCATCGGTTGATTTCCAAAATAAGACATAGATGGTTGGGCATGCATTACATTTGAAGGACTTTGGGAAAGGTTTCCCCATGTCGGTCCCATAGGGATAGGCATAGTACTTTTTCTGGGGTTCCATTGATTGTGAAAATAATTACCCCAGATCAGCATTCCTGACAAGGGAACGGATCCCTGCCAAGAATTCCAAGGCCCTGATGCAGAAGAAGTTCCTGGGTGTTCCCCCTACGCAGGAATAGTACCCTCCATAGGAATAGATTGTCTGAGACCGGGATTTCCCCCAGTCGAGAAAGAAACGGACGAGAATGCGTTGTTACCAAATGCATCAAACAAAGAAAATGATGTCGAACCTACCGACATATTATGCGAAGGTGGTCCTTGACTCCCTACTCCAAATACACTATGTTGTGCAGGCAGCCTGGCGGAAGGCTGGTGAGTGCCACCGAGCGAAGGGGATGAAGGAGGGATATGACCTCCTCCATAAGGGAAAGTGTTAAAGGGAGCGGAAGTGCCCCCTCCATGTGGCCTTCCAGAGGAGCGTTAGAGCTCCCTGCCCCCAGACCTGAATTCTGTGAAGTGGAGTAGGAAAGTACAAGACTTGTACCTGAACTAGGCATCTCGTATGAGAACAGAAGGCCTATCGCACTTTGTTTGAAAGGGGTTGTGGCCACTGCCAGAGATGGGATCAGACCACTGTGTGATGTAGAAGTGGTCAAGACCATGGTGGCTCAGACCGGTGACTATGGGTTAGGAGGTGGAAACTCTCCTGTGGTGACAACCGTAGTGGGAATTGAATAATTCCCAGAAAGAGTAACAACATTTATTTCCATTGTTGTGTGCGACATTGTTTGTCACTCATAAGGATGAATCGGTACAATGGTAGGTGTCGAAAGATCAATGGTGGAGGTTTCAACCAGACCAAAAGATTTCGTTCCAAGGTCTAAAATAGTCGATTCCTCTGGATGTTGGTCGGGCACAATTTCTTATGACCCGATCGCTTCAAAAGACCCTTGTTGGTCTAGCTTTCGCCTTAGTGGTGGCGGGGGTGGATCCACTGTAACCGGCAGCAGGCCAAGAAGCCTTTGTGACTGGCGAAGCTCATGATCCTCCACTGTGTGAGAAGATCAAAGACACTCTAGGGAATTCTAGTTGTTCAAAAACAACACACACTAAAAGAGTCCCTATAAGATAACACAGACAAACACTAAATTAATTGGAAGAACAGTTACAACAACCAACACTAGAGAAACTTACCGGTGCAAGTGCAACTCGAACTCGAACAACAAACTCAAAGCGTGGCCCGATGTTTTTCCTAGGTACCATGGTATACCCCCGCAGTCACCTGTGTATGTCCCTAAAAAATATAGGCAACTAGGTTGCCAACGTGTGAACAGTCACCAGGAGGGTACAGTCAAAAGTCGGGTAGAGCACAATGAGCAGGGTATCGAGCCCGAAACCTATCAAGGGTATCGAGAGCAAGTGGTCAGGAAGACAGCTGAGAACTTCGAACGGATTCAAGATCCATGAAGCTCCGTGGAAAATGCAATCGACGGAATCCCAAGACAAGCCCTCTATATGTGTTCTCCACTACGATTGGTCCAGCTTTGGAGGGGTTATCTCTGCTACCTTTCTACACGCGACCTCGTGTTTATCCCCTGTGTTAGAGGGGGGTCCCGGATAAATTTTACGATACTGGACTTGGACACTCCCTAACTCAGACTCCAATGTTTGATTTTAATGGCCTTGAAGAGTTTCCTCTCCAACCTAATCCAAGGCCCTAATCTTGAACTAGTTGGTTAACCCTACAAACATAAAAGTCTAATGAATTTTAGATTTAGTGTTAATTTTATGGCTTGTATTATGTCAAAGGGTATGAAAGTGAAACTAGTGATGCTTGAAAGATGAAAGTAAAAATGAACAGAAAGATGGAAACAAAAACCTTCACTTAACGCAAATTTTCAACAACTTTTCAAATTTATTTTATTTTATTTTATTTTTTTAATTTAAATTTTCTAAGTTCTTTTGAACAACAAACTCAAAGAAGGATTTCAATCGACTATGAGCTACTTATGATCTAAGGAAATTGTCAATAACTAATGAAAGAAAAGACTTTTCCCTGGTTACTAATGCAAAACAACACTTTTCAACCAAACAAAGAAATGAAAGATTTTTTATTTTATTTTTATTTGAATGCTCACAAAGAAAAAAGGAAAAATATCAACAAGTCAAAAACCAAGAAAAAACTTCTGGCCTAATCACAGATCGAAAAGAATCACTTCAAGAAATCACACTCTAGCAACTTAAAAAAGGACTCTCACACTTGTCTAAAACCCTAAAGAAAATTTTGATGAAAACTTTTAAATGAAAAAATAAAGCTATGGCTGAGATAAAAGCTAAGCTACTGACTGCTAGGACAGAGATTCAAAAACCTGAGAGGTATAACTCTTGTCAAGGGAAAGGATGACTGTCTCACCCTCAACAAAAACTATCCTGCACAAGCACACTACTGACAATTCAACAACGAGCCTGTGCACGTGAGTTGTGTAGAGCCAGAGGGCATGTACATACATGTTAGCCTTATACAGGCTACGTGTATCTCTAAAACTCTGAAACAAATAAAAATAGACAATCCAAACTAGGAAGAGACCACTGGTATTGAGAACCAGGATCTCTTGAAGGCTTAGACACTTTCTTAAACAAAAAAAAGAAAACAATGTAAGCAAAAAAATCGTAAAACAAACCAATATGAGATGAACCCTAAGCTATAGACTACAAACAACCAAGACTAGAAAGAGTTCTAGAAAACCCGTGAGAATGACTGATTCTGACAGGGAAGAGGATGACTGCCTCAAAAATTTTCTGGAATCATACACGCTACAGTTACTTCTTCAGCTAGCATTTACATGCGAGCTGTAAGAAAGTAGGGCGCGTGTACATGCATGAAAACCTTATGCAGGCCGTGTGTACCTTTGTGGGTCTCGGAAAAAAAATCACAGTCAGGCAAAGAAACAGAGATAGCTGGTATGGAAGACCAGAATCTCTGTTAGCTCAGACTTTGCAGAAACTTCAAAAAACAGGAAAGAAAACTAGTCTTTTAAAAATACCCAAAAATATTCCCAGGAACCCTAGAGACTTCCCCAGTATGGTCGCCAATTATGTTGTGGTGGGAAATCCCCCTACGGACTATAATTTAGGGTTATATTATGCATTCAGATAAGACCGAAAGAATCCTACTTTCTACCGACGTCCCAGACCTAATCCCCATTTCTTTTAAGAAAATACATGGTTAAATGAACATACCTTGTTCCAGACATTCGATGTCGATCCTTCTTCACGCTTGATTGCTTGCTAGCAACTATCCTCCCAAGACTGAACTGCGTACACAACAAGCAACAAACTATACATGCATTTTTTCTACAGATTAATGGGTTAGAGATTCAAACATATATTCACTAAACTATGAAGAACTCATATAGCGGGATGGGAAAAGCATTTCTTTATTATTAACTTTAATGAATTGACTTACAATGTCGAGACCGGCCACTGCTCCGCGAACCTAACCCTGGGCTCCTCTTCAAATGTCCTCCAACTTCTTTGCTTTGTATCTCTCTTTGCACGAGGATGTCTAAAGGGTTGGGATGATGGGAATGTGCAATTGGGTAGAGTTTATTTACTCTTATTCTCCTCTTCCAAATGGGACTCCTAACCCTTCTTTTATAGGCTAGAAGAAGCTAGGTATTTGGATGAACCCTCGGCCATGCATGGCCGGGAGTTTCAGTTAACTCACCCAAAGTTGTGTGTTCCATCGGAAACTTTCCTTTTTTCGTACTTTTGTAGGTACACACGGGCTATTTTGGGTCAACTAGCATGTACATGCGTGCAGTAATGGAGTAGGGCGTGTGAGCCCTTATAAAAGAGGTTTTTTAAAGAGTTGTTCAACAGTGCTTTGGAAAAGAAGGGATCTAAGATGGTATGATGCCAAGTAAGCATGTATGGTGCAAATTAGGGTTATAACAACTGGTATATCATGTTGAATTTGCCCTCACGTGTAAAATAGCTCTAGATAAATTTCAACATTTGGTCAAAACCCTCAACCAAGTGGCTCCTAGAAACTCCCTTGGACAAATTGTCTTTCTGATAATCTGTCTTGAGGAAATCCTTAGACAAGGCTGCATTGAGAGTCATATATTTTAACCACCTTTCACCAGTGTTGGGTATCTCAGTGGCTTCTGCAATGGTGGCCTCAGATACCTCCAACTCAAGGGTTCCTACCTTGGTCATAGTGTTGTCAAAGTTTAAAGAAAACTCCCTGGGTACTCCAGGGTGTCCCCTCTATATGTTTTGATAGAAATATAGGCAACCAACCCTTTGGAAGACCTCCCTGATCATAGGCTCAACATCAAATAGGTGCATGTCATAAGGCTCAGTCCTGACCACACTCCCACCCTTGTGAGATTTCTTTCGTTGAGGTGTATCCACTGATAGAAGCAGGAGGTCAAACACTATAATGTTATGAGAGGTATAGGAAACCAAACAAAGACAAAAATTCTTTAAGTTTTGAAAGGTGGTCCTTATCTGGTCTTTCAGGTCTTTCCTCCAATCCACTTTTGAAATAATAATAGAATGGTTTGATGGATGAAAATGGGGGAAAACGATCCTCTGAGAAATTATATGCAATGAGGATTCACTGTCAAGCTTTAAGCTAACATAGGGCCACCATACAGGGTCATCATCATTCTAAGGAAAAGGCTCATAGACTTTCACTCCAAATAGACTTTGAGATAAAACTATGCAATAACATAATGAATGAAGAGAGATAATACTAGAGTTGTGAGCATAGAAAATGGCACTGGTTTAACATAGGAATTGAAATGTTGGAACACGGGATCCGTAGTGTAGTTTTGCAGCGTTTTCTATAGTGTAGCATAGACAACAAGAGCCAAGATAAATAATGGGAATAAAGATATGATAGAAAATTGACTCAATTTCAGTGGAGGAAACTGACAATATGCATATGGCTAAGAAGTATGTGGTAGCAGACGTAAAGGGGATGGTAGGTGGAAGAAACCAAAGTGTCCAGCGCCAGGTGCTACAGAAAGATAAAACAAAACCTTAATGATCTTCAATCAGAGCTCGGATGGATCAAGAAGTACTTGGACACCATATCTTGATAATTTTTTATCTTCTGGAAGCATGAACTTTTTTGCAACCACCACAGTCTCCAATTAACCCCGTTCAACTGGTCTATAGCATAATCTGTAGCATTGTCTGGACTAGTAGATTTTGTAGTGCCTAGCTAGGAGAAGGATTTCAAATTTTGATAAACACATAGAACTCATTTATGACCAATTCACGATTATTCCTTTTGAAGTCAAGGGTGTTGAAAAAAATGAAAAGGCATGACATTAGCTTCATAATCGCAAATGATGCTAAAGAGGGAGAGTGTACAAATATACGCTACGAAAACAACTAGTGAGTTGGCAGCGTACTTGAAAAGGTTTGATTTGACTCCCTAATGGGTAGAGGGAGAGAGTGGAGAGGTTCAAGCATATGAATGGATGGAGTGACTTGTCATGTTTGTGGAGTCATGGGGTTGATAGTTCTAGCTGTCAAATCATGTGATGAGTCAAGGGTGTAAACCATAAAATGAAGTTATGAACCTAGGGTATAAACCATAGGTTTGGGTGAAATAGGTGAGCCAAGTTCCAATCTTTTATTTATTTAATCTAACCTAATAAAACCATAAAGAGAAAATCAAAAAACAAACTTAAAAAACACTAATGGGTAAAAATTAAAACCTAAGGAAAAATTTGACCCATGACAACTTCATGTGATAACTGGTAGGAAGGTCTTCAAAAGTGTTTCATTGAATTTTGAACCTCATCAATTTCCCACAAACTCTAGTTTATTGAAATATATCAAGAAATACCTACATTCCTTGAACATTTGTCACTCACAGACAATGCATGATCATGGACATTTAACCCCCACTATAAGAAAGAACCCTAGAATCCTAGAGAAAATGCTACAATAATTCGAGTGTGTCCTTGATTTGTATCTACTCCTGATGAAAATTAAGATATCTATGAATCATCATGTCATGGTGAATTACTTTTATATAAACCATTTAGAAACATTCCTATTGAGCTAGGTATTAATAAATAAATTATTATTCTGAATTGGAAGAATTTGAGATATTGGCCTAGGCATGTTCACCGAACACAATTAACCATAGAATATATTGAAGAATATGATTATATAAATGAAGAAGAAATCAATGTTGATGATGATATGGATGAATGGAAAATGCTATGTTGCATTATTCCTCCAAATTCTATTCAAGTGTCTGACATTGCTACTCTTAGTCAAAGAGACTTTGACTTGAATCATTTGTGGGATAATACTACTAGTTCAAATTAAGAAATAGAAGAAGCAAATAATTTCATTCAAGGTGCACGATTGTAATGACCCCGCCGTTACGACTTCGAATAGCGAAGCACAATAGGTATTTTTTTTTTTTGCATTAGGAAATTAACGTCAACACATAATTCATAGCAATGCATAATCAACACAGCATCATAATTAAAAGAATTACAAGAGACACATCATTGTAATCAATAATGACACAAGCCAAGTTATTAACATAATTGATAGCAACATATGACCAACACATGGACATAAATAGCGACGCATTTCAACACATCACAATCAACTGAAGCAATGTAAATAATGATCATCCATATCGTTGAAGAATAAATAACTACCTGCCCAACCTATCGTACATGTTTAGGACCTCCAGGACACATAAGCAATGCTTAAGCCCAGGATTCACCCAATTTATTTTGACCTTTTAAGGTCTCGGGGCTGGCAACTACTCTGAGAAACAAGGAGGTGTCTAAATACTTCTAATCCAATCAACCGAAAAGAATCTAGATCAATCAATCAATCTTAAACATCAATTATTCATGGCGCAAGAGTAAGCTAATCACTGTAGCAATCATACATCAACATTAATTCATGGTGCACGAGCAATCTAATCACTCAATTAATCATACATGACATTATTATCAAGGGACGCAAGAAATCTAATTTCTAAAACAATTGTACATCAACATTAATATTCATGGCGCGACAAATTCTATTACAAAAACATATCAATTAGGAACGTGATTAGCCAACTACAAAACATTCCATCAAGATTCAATTCTACCATAACATGTATCAATTTAATTGACGCAACCAACCATCGTCGATAGTCCAACTGTAAAAACATATATCAATAATTGACGCAATTACCATCTATTGTTAACAATCAAGGAATGACCTATGGATAAAAAAAAATCAACAAGAGAAGGTTTACCATGCACACAAACAAGTTCTACACCCAGCCTTGAAGGATTCTTTAATAATTTAATCCTTTTATCGTTCTAAAATGATTTACGATTAGGAACTACCCACTAAATGCATATAACGTCCCTTTAAGTAATCACAATCCTCAACCAGGCCATAAGACATACCAGAGGTACCAAGGTGGCCATAAGACATACCAGAGGTACCAAGGTGAGGGTAAGCACTTATACCTTTCCAAGAATTCTATAGGACAAAACCAAAATGCTTGATCTTGTGGTGCGGCTCATTATCAGGGTTGGAAGTAATAGTTAAAAGGGTTATGATTAATTTATTCTTGTTGATGTCCTCCATAGGTACATGGTTCGCTAGTTTGCAATTACATAATAATCCCATGTCACCTTACATTACATATTCATTGAAACTACTAAGAATCAACCGTAATATGCATACAATAAGAATTCAAGATTTTTGGCGTTCCAAAAAGAACCAAGGATCAACTTGTGAAGAACTATATAAGGACTTCTAACTAAATTCCATATCCATATGTAAAGATTATGAGAATATCACCTCATAACAAGTAAAGTGTAAGGACACAAGCTACTTTACTAAATTCTTAAATTAAAGGACTAAAGGATAATCAATTATCAGCACAAAGGTAAAGTCAAGCTGCCTCTCAATTTATTAATAGTGTAGAAGTTTATCACAACAAGACTTAAGGATTAACAGTAAACTAATACAGAGGATCTGCCATTCGAAGCGGCAATGAACAGTAAGAAAATCTTCCAATGCTAGTTTTTAAGGGACATCGAAATTCTGAAAAAAGGGACTAATCTTAAGCAGGCGAGAAGGTTCAAGACAAATTCTGAAAAAAGGGAGTAATCTTAAGCAGGGAGTAATTCTCACTTAAATCCACTATTGCCATGTACCATTTTTGTAGGATACATGAGATCTCACCAGTAGCCAACTTACTCTCCATGTTTAAATGACAAGTAGGTATAGATATGTAGAATCACCATACATGATGCCCACTAGCATAGGTTAATTTGTGTTAACAACAAATTAATGAAAACTCCAAATCCATGGCAGACTTGGAATTGTGTTAAGCTGAATTCCACCTTCAATGGTCTGTGATATTTGTTATATACTTGTATGATGTCAATGCTTTCTCTTTTGAGTTTCCTCTATGGCTTGAATCCGCATTGTTATGAGGTGGACAGCAGCATTAGATGTTGAAAACGCTCCGTGAAAGTTTTCTTTGAAAGAGAATGTTTCTAAATCTCTTACCATCCGCATCAAAATCTCACCGAGGTATTCTCGCTTCTCCATCAAGCAGTAGTAATAGACTCTCACACAGCATTTGTTGATCTCTTCATTGGAAATCTCAGGGCAGTACTCATCATCCAACCATTTTTGTGAATTGATTCTCAACCACTCAGATTCCTGAAGTGCTGGAGACGGGAACATCCATTCTTCTGGAACTCTCAAATCCTGCACAAATTCATGATTTTCTTTATCTATGGGATTTAACGAGCATATAAATCGAGCCGAATTTGGAACTGATTTGTGTACGCCTGCTGTAATAGAACTCTCAAATACTGTGTTTCTCCTTTTCGCAATTAGAAATGCTCCGGAAGACTTCGGTATTAAGTAGGGTTGCAAAGCAGACAACAAGATATTTGACTGATTAAACCCTGGAGCTAGGGTTTGTGCCATGGTAATGAGATTTAAGGTCAGAGGGACAACCTTAGATGTTTTTCAGGTGTCTATTTGTTTGTTGGTAGTTATACATAAAGTACAGGTGCTAAGAAGATCGCTGGTAGTAAAAACGCCCAAGGGAGAACTCGGGTGGGATCTATGGCATAAATTATGAGCACAAACACTAAGGACCCGTAACTGGCATTTGATACAACAATCGAGGGAAGAGGATGGCAAAGGATTCAAAGGCAATATTCAGGTTAATCTGAGCGTAGGGTAAGGAGTTTGTCTAAGTAGCAAAGATCGAGGGAAGAGGATGGGATTCACTTGAGGCAAATAGCTTGACAATACCATTAAAATTTTAACAAGTGAACAAAGGCAGCGCCCAAGGTTTTTGTTTTAATAGATAAACATATCGAATGACAACAATCAAGCTAGATCAGTGGACTGGTATAAGGATAACAACGAGCATAGAATTCTCAATACGAGTAGCTTAGTTTTTTTTAAAAAGAAAAGTAGCAAACCTAAATTTCACCTTCTATATCAGGCCATGTCATAGCTAAAACTCACAATTTAAATCTGAATTTTCAAAACTGTTGCGCAAAAATCTTAAAACTACTCCTAGTTGTGTTTTTATTCCCCTTATTCCCAATTAATGACGGAAGTCTTTCTAAAACTGAGTTGAGTTAAAATAGGATTCTTCTCTAGTTAGACTAGTGTTAACTAGACACTAGATACCTTTCTATGTGTACACATTCTCTCCTCTATGTTTCTTTCTTATTTTAAAACTCCCCTTTAATAATTTCTTACACCTATGTGTCTTAAGTCAAATCATTATGATTATTTCCATTTACTTAATTCTTGAAATTATTTACCTCATTCTCTTTTTTCTTTATTTATTAATTTCAGTTTATCTTTTTTACAAAACTTATACTTAGGCATAATTTAATTTAATTTGCAAAGGCTTAGACACTTATAGGGATTTATAATTAATAATTTCAATCTTTAATTAATTAATTAATTGATCCGGCAATGCATCAAGATTTTACAAGGTTAATTATTTGCTCAAGGTTTTCTAGGCCACCTAGATTCATTGACTCAAGTGTTACTTTCACAACGTTCCCTTCAAGACACACTCCATGCTCCAAGGGTGCCACTCGCCTTTGACTGGTTTTGATAGTTGTCCAACCCCTGGAGTCAGCACTCCATTCAGGCAATCTTGTGAGAGACTAAGGGATTCTAAGGAATAAGGACTCTTCTTTATTGTGCGTCCCTTAGAAACATTCATGAGTGACTGTCTTAGTCTTCCCTCACAACATCGTGGACCTCTCGAACTAGGTAATCGTTAACCTACAATTTGAGCCACGACGAGAGTACTAGTAGGTTGTGACATGGACGTTGCCACACCTCTCCCTCAATATCTGGTTTATGTGGATGGCCCATTTACTCCTTATGTGAGTCAGATTAGAAAGCAATCATCAGTATGCATCCATCAACAAAACACTGTCAACAATCCATATATAAAATAATAATATAAACGATCATATGTCACATATGCATAAATGAAATACTTAAACCAATACAATCCACTCCCTGACTCAATCTGAAGTCCCAAGAGGTCCATTGATGCCATCGATATCCACAATCTGTCAAGTGTCCAGCACACTCAGGGGAAACTCATCAATAACATTTGTCAATACATATATATCCAATAACATAATATCATAATCCATCAACATCATCACAAAACACATAAGAGAAACCATAACCATGTACTATAACAGGATCACTTGCACACAACTTTCCTAAAAGAATAAGTCAATAACATGTACTCGCAAGAGTGGGATGTTACATACACCCCCTTCTTGTTTTAAACTTCGTCCTAAAGTTGTACAGTGTATAAAATGAATTAAATAAAGTATCTGACAAGATATATATGTCTAAACTATCAAATAAGTAAGGAAACTGTTGACGCATATCATATGTGTCCTCCCAGGTAGCCAAGTGTGGACTATAATTGTCCCACTGGACCTTAACCTAATTGATTATTCAACGATGTAGCTGTCGAATGCAATGGTCCATAACATGGATGGGCTCCACTGTGAGTGTAGCCTCGTCTGACAATTGCAAAGAACTCATGTCAATCACATCTGTAGGATCACTAACATAATGTCTCAAAACAGATACATGAAAAACATCGTGCATATGCCTCAAAGAATTAGACAAGGCTAGTCGATAGGCCATGGGTCCCTTCCTTTCCACAAAATTGAAAGGTCCCACGAACCTAAGAGAGACTTTAGCACCATTTCCAAACTTGATCTAACTCTTGTGTGGTTACACCTGCAAGAAAAATCAGTCGGCAACTTCATAATTGGGTTCCACATGATGCGCATCAACATAACTCTTATGTCGATATTCCACTTCTTTAATCCTTTGTCTTATCATTTTCATTTGTTCTTCCATTTCTTGGATCACTTCTAGTCCTACTAGGACCCTATCCTCAAGTTGATCCTAGCTCAATGGAATCTGACACGGTCGCTACTAAAGAAAATCAAATAGTGTCATCTTAATGGTACTCTGATAGTTGTTGTTGTACACAAACTCTACCAATGGAAAGAACTCTTCCCAATGCTTCTGTTGGTCCATCACGTACATACGCAACATATCTTCCAATTTTTGGTTCGTTCTTTCTATCTTTCCATCTGTCTCAAGGTGATATGAGGTACTAAGGTTCAATTGTATCCACAAGGCCTCCTGGAAACTGGTCCAAAAACATCCAGTAAACACCAATCCCCGGTTGGAAATGATCATTTTTGGCATGCCATGTCATCTTACAATCTCGTTGATAAAACTATATCTATGTCAGGTTCCTGATATGTCGTACGCATAGGGATAAAATGTGCACTCTTCGTCAGTGTGTCAACTACCACAAAAATTGATTCGTGCCTCCTTGTCATCAGCGAAAATCCAACAATAAAGTCCATCTAAATGACCTTCCATTTTGATTCTAGAATAGTGTATGGTTGTAGTAAACCTGCTGGATTTCTATGTTCATCCTTCACTTGTTGACATTCCAGACATCTTGCCACATAGATAACTATGTCTTCTTGCATTCCTTTCCAAAAGAATAAAGGCTTAAGGTCTTCTCTCATCTTCGTGACTCCTGGATGAGCCATGTACACTGCTCTATGAGCTTCACTTAAGATCAAACTTCTCAATTCGTCGTTAGGTGGTACATAAATCTGGTTATTATACCTCAGCAATCCATCGTTGTCCAATGCATAGCCTTCAAAATTTGGTACCATCATGGTGTATGGTTTGATATTTTCCTTAACCTCTTTATACCAGTCATCGTCGAACTATATACTTAGAATATTTCCTCGAAGATTCATCTGAAGAGGTATCACTGAGAATATGCGTGGTATCCGACTCAACGCATCTTCCACTCTTTTCACTGTTCCTTTTGTGTAAGTAATCTAAAAATCGTATTCGCTAAGAAAATCTGACCAATGCCTTTGTTGCGCGTTCAAGTCGCTCTGCATAAATATGTTTTGCAATCCACAGTGGTCTATTTTTAGTTCGAATTTCCGTCCAATCAGGTAGTGTCTCCACACTCTTAATGCATAAACAATGGACAATAACTCCAAATCATGTGTTGCACATTTATCCTCATGTTTACTTAATTTCCTTGATATGTAAGCGATCACTCGATCGTCTTGCATCAAGACTATGCCTAAGCCCTCCTTGGATGCCTCTATGCATACCAAGAATTCTTTGTCCATGTCGGGGGATTTTAGTATCAACATCATCATCAACATCCCCTTGAGCCTTTGAAATGCTTCCGCACACTTTTCAGTCCATACAAACTTCCTTTTTTTCTTTTGCAATTCCATGATCGGATTTTCTATCTTTGAAAAACCTTCGACGAACCGTCGGTAATATCCTGCTAAACCCATAAAGTTGCATACTTACGGTATGCTCTTCGGTGTGGGCCATTCCATAATATCCTCTACCTTCGTTGGGTCCATAGTGATTCCTTCACTAGAAAGAACATTCCCTAAGTAATGAATCCTCGATTGGTAAAAAGATCATTTCGAAAGTTTCCCGTATAATTTGTTTTCTCGTAAAAAATATAGTACTAAGCGCAAACATTTGTCATGTTCCTCTGTCGTCTATGAATATATCAATATTTCATTGATGAATAATTGAAAAACTTGTCTAGTTATTTTCGGAACACCCCATTCATCAAGATCATGAAGACCTGCGGGGCATTTGTTAGTCAAAACGGTAAAAAGGTAAACTCGTAATGCCCGAACCTCGTCTTGAATGTGGTATTGGGAATGTCCTCCTCTTTGATCCATAAATAGTGATATCCTAATCTCAAGTCAATATTTGAAAACACGGTCCCGCCTTTCATTTGGTCAAACAAATCGTCTATTCTTGGGAACAGATATTGGTTCTTGATCATTTCCTTGTTCAATTGACAGTAGTCAATACAGAGTCTCCACAACCCATCCTTATTTCTAATGAAAATAACAGGCGCACCCCAAGGTGACACACATGGACATATAAGTCCCACGTCCAACAACTCCTTTAGTTGCATTTTTAACTCTTGTAACTCAGGCGTTGAAATATAATAAGGTGTTGTTTCTATTGATTTAGTTTCAGGTTTCAAGTCGATTCTAAACTCCAAATCTATTTCAAGTGGCAAGCCCGGTAACTCTTCTCGAAACACGTCTACAAACTCTTGTACTATTGGAAGATTTTCTAATCCTTTTACCTCGCCCTTTTAGTTTAGCACTAAGATTGCATATAGCTTGCATCCTTTTCGCATGCTCTTATGTAGTTGTAGGAAATAAATGAACCTCAAGGACACTCCCTGGTTTCTTCCTACAATCATTTTTCTTTGTCCCTCATCATCATTCAGACTCAACCGTTTCACCTTGCAATTGAGTATCGCCTCATGTGATTCCAACCAGTCCATCCTGATCATGATGTTATAAGATCCTAAGATCGTGACGTATAGGTCAGACTTTCTTAAAATATATACCAAGTTTACACGCAAGTCCGTAACCTTTCCTCCAACCTTCTGTTTGGCACCTGAAACCATTTCCACATACCTAAACTTGTCCGGCTCGACTTCCCTTAAATCAATTATTTTCATCATTGCACTAGAAATAAAGCTCTCTGTAACACCGGGATCTATCAAAATACTAAAAGTTTCGTTGGTGATGGTATCTAACATCTCTAGCACAGTGGATTGGTGCTCGGCCTAACAGTTATCCACCACTACATGAATCTTATGGGGCTTTCCCAAATCTCCAATTGTAGTGTGTCTTATTGATATAGCCACTCTGGCCTTCTCAACCAGACATTCTCGTTGGTAATGTGGATCTCTACATGTCCAACATCTGATATTCAGTCCAGTACTCCTATTCCTGGAATAGAATTTGTTGACCTACCAACTGAAAATCTAGGCCTATTATGTTGACCAGGCCTAAACTAGTGCTATTGTCGGTGACATTGTTTTTGATGTGGAGGTCCTCTTTAGGGAGTCCTCTGCTGAGGAGTTGATCGTCATGGTGTCATGAATGTGGATCCTATCAACATATCTCTATACCCTAATGTATGTTTGGCTAGTGTATGATGTTCTTGCGCATCTGTCGTCGTCTTTCCAGTTGGTCTTGCAGGAGTCCTACCCTGATCCCCGCTGGTCAACTCTCCCTCAACTATGAGGGCCTTCTGGAATGCATTGTGCAATGTATGATGCATTAGGATCCTCAACTTTGCAAGGAGGTTGAAGTTAAGGCCAAACAAAAACTTGTTGAACTTTAGCTTCTCAGTGTTTAGATGTGGGGTATACCTAAGTAGATCCATGAATCGGGCCTCATACTCTGGCACCATATGACCGCCCTATCGTATGGGGTTGAACTCATTGAGCTGGAACTCGATGAATTCCTCTGATAAATAACTCTCCCAAAATCGCTCCTTGAACAGTTCCCATGACACGCCTTCGACAACCATGTTTAGCTGAGGCAGAAGCTTCTTCCACCATAGAAGAGCACTTCCCTTCAGCTGAAATACCGTCATACAGACCTTCATGTTGGACATGTAGTCACGAAGTGCAAAGCCCATCGCCATGTTCTCCAACCATGCCTCGGTGGCTGATTCGTCTGTGGTACCCATGAACTCTGGAAACTTAACGTTCTCAAGTTCTTTGTGAATGTTACCACTTCTAGCTGGAGCACGTTGTGGACCCTCATTGGATAAAGGCATTGTGGCGTCATCTCTATCAAGTTGGTTAATCAAGGCTTCTGACATCCTCTGAAAGGACCTCATCAAACCAACCACATCCACCCCATCAACCTGCTCCTGTCCAATGACTTGTTCTTATCCTTAGGGGTTATACCCCTCTAGCATGGATGCTACTAGAGGTGTTGCACCTCCTCCCCCAACACCATGTCATCTACATCCACGACGTCCTCTAACCATGATTACTTGCATGGATAAGTTTCAATTTTAATTAGCAATATATTATTAATCAAGTGTTTATTACAGTGGAAGGTGTAATGATCCAAATCGCAGAGTTGAACCGGCTCTGATACCACATGAGGCGACCTCGCCGTTATGACTATGAATAGTGAATAATAATAGGTAATTTTTTTTTTTTACATTAGGAAATTAACATCAACACATAATCAACGTGAAATCATAATTAAAATAATTACAAGCAACACATCATCGTAATCAATAACAACACAAGCCAACACATTAACATAATTGATAGAGACATATGACCAACACATGAACATAAATAGAGATGCAGTTCAACACATCACAATAAATTGAAGCAATGTAAATAATGATCATCCTTATCGCTAAACAATAAATAACTACCCGCCCAACCTACTGCATGGTTAGGACCTCCAGGACACATAAGAAACACTCAAGCCCACGATTCATCTGATTGATTTTGACCATTTAAGGTCTCAGGGTTGGCAATTGTTCTGAGGAACAAGGAGGTGTCTAAATATCGCTAATCCAATCAACCAAAAAGCATACAGATCAATCAATCAATCTTAAAAATCAATTATTCATGGCGCAAGAGTAAGCTAATAACTGTAGCAATCATACATCAACATCAATTCATGGTGCATGAGTAATCTAATCACTTAATTAATCATACATGACATTATTATCAAGGCGCACAAGAAATCTAATTTCTAAAACAATCGTACATCAACATTAATATTCATGGCACAACAAATTCTATTACAAAAACATATTAGCCAACTACGAAACATTCCATCAAGATTCCATTCTACCATAACATGTATCGATTTAATTGATGCAACCATCCATCATCAAGAGTCCAACTACAATATCCCAAGGCCGAGCCCGAGTTGTAATTATGAATGTAACATGTTTTGTAGGCTGGTGAGACAAGTAATTATAAGCTGGTAGGCTTATGTGTTTATTAGGCCAGCGAGCTTAGATGTTAAAGGGCAAGAGATTATCTTGTACATGTAAATATTCATATTATTAATATAACAACATCATTGCATGTATACTGACCACGAAGAAAGAGTTATGGGGGACTAAGCTCCACTAGGATGGGTAAGGGAAGGGGGCTGAGAGGCTAGGAGAAAGGGACTAAGCTTGAGGGCTTAACCCAAGGAAATATTATAATGTATTTCCTGAAAATACTAAAGTTGGGGAATAAACCTTGTTATCCTAAGTTTCATTGGGGAAAGGAACAAACTCTAAGTGGAGAGGGACGAGATCCCAAGAGAGCCATGTGTCAACTTGGGCACATGCGGTTTTATGTGGGAATTTATGTCATTGTGGGGGTTCATTTGTCATTGCATCCATGCTCCCCACTCATGCAGATATGAGATAGAGAATTCACGTAAACAACCATTTTCCTCCTTCGTTGACCTCTACAACCTCTGAAACCTACACACATCTTTGAGCATGCACGCACCTTTGGAACCTGCAAAAATTGAGCCATATCCTGTGCATTTCCGAAATGACCAATATACATGTACCTTAGTTGAATTCTGAAGGGGTTTCACCGGAACCTACTACTGGTTATCTGAGAGAGAGAGAGTGAAGAAGAGGGTTGTCGGGCTCATGGATAGAAGAAGAAGGTTTTCAGGCCTATGAGCAACTCTCTCCAAGTGAGAGAGTGTGTTGAGGAAGTGATTTCTCCTAGAGAGAGTCCAATAACATCTACAGAGCTCTGAGAATTCTTGATCCAACTTGTTGTTGAAACCTGGGAAAGGGAGATGAAATAGCTAATGGACTAGGGGACAATGAAGGTGTATACTCCTGGGGTGGGACAATCATGTGGGGAATGAGAGTCTGTGAGTTGTGGGCATATGTGACTCCTTGGAGGAAATCCTTCCTTTTCTACTATGCAGCTTCCTAGTGTCCCTGCCTAGCCTAGGAATCCCTTGCCCTGTGGAGTTAATCCCAATTCGAGGGTGACCCTCTACTGAGAGTGATGAGTAGCATGGTCTAAGGCTAGGAGATTCGTGGAAGGTCTGCACGTAGTTGGTGTACTTTAATTAAGAGATAATTATCATTTTAGTGCTTAATGGTTAAATGATGTATTTTAGTGCATGTTTGTGATTCTTGTAATAATATCATTTGTTTCACTGCATGTATGTTTCCATATTATCTCTTTTATTTCCTACTAAGTTTATATGTGTTTTATTCTGCAAAAGAGCTCTATCTTCCATTTCCCAGGAGGTCTATGTCTGGGCATGGACAATTTTTAATTACCTATAAAAGAGCTTGAGACCGCATGTGTCTGAGGTAGCGTGCCCCCAGCCTGTTGGTGGCTCAGTTGGGGGACGTTACAAAATGGTATTAGAGAAAAAATATGTTATTGAGTGATGTGCCTCGGCCTGTTGGTGGCCAAGGATATTACAAAATGGTATCAGAGAAAAAATATGTTACAAAGTGAATTTGCCCGTCCTATTAGTGGTCAGGGACGTTACAAAATGGTATCAGAGCCCAGGTTTTCAATAGTGACCCTGGATGGGCCCTATAAGTTGTTAATGAAACAAGGTTACAAAGTGAATTGTTGTCAAAATGGACAAATATGAGTTAAGAGCATCCCTGGGTGCCAAGAAAATACCTTGGTCATGTTATGAAGCTCATAAGGTATAACGGTTTATGGAATGGTAGCAGAGAAAGAAGCCACAACAACCGTTGTGTTAGGCTACAAGGTTTGAAATTAGGGCATAATATATGTGCAAGGGGAAAGGTCAACTTTTCCACCTGTCAGATCTAGAAAAAGGTGCACGAGAGTTAACCTCCAAGTCCTTCAGACTTCGCAACTTTGGTGAATTTTATGTGTTATAGAGAAAAAGGGTCTGAAGCCCGAAGTTTTGAAGTCCTGAAGAGGTTCTACACCGTAGATTTGGGGACAAGTGTTTATCGTTGGATTTGACCAAGGATAGATCAGAACCATTAGATCGAGCCAAGAGTAGAAGGTAAGGCACATCGTTAAAAAAAAATCTCAACTGTTAGATCTGTGTGGGGGTGGTTTTGAGTTGTAGATCTCACAATCATTCGAAAATTTGGTATTTGGGAGAAACAAAGTGTGCTAAGGTGAAAACTTCTGAAATCCCAAAGTCTAGAGTTAATATGGACCGTCCATCAAAAGAGACATGTGTCGACAGTTTGGCTTGTTCAGGATTTCAACATTTGGGAGAAAACAAGGTGTGCTAAGGTGAAAACTCTCGAAGTCCCAAAGTTCAGAGTTCATGCAGACCATTTATTAAAGGAGACACCTATCAAAAGATCAACCTATTCGGATTTCGACGTTTGAGAGAATTAGAGTGTGCTAGTGTGGAATATGTCGAAGCCCCAAAGCCCGAAGTCCTGAAGCCAAAGAGCTGAAATGGTGTGGCATGATGACATCACCTAGGGTGATGTGGAATTTTTCTAGACATGGCACGTGCCACCACCTTAATTGTTTAAAGTTGTACTATGTGGACCCCGGAAGGTAAAGAAGTTTGGGAGTTCACAGTTCAGGATATTTGAGGAATGCAAGTTTTTTGAAGCCCGAAGTCCCGAAGTCTCGAAGTGATGTGGCCTGCTATTATCACCTGAGATGACATGAACACATAGGTTGTGTGCCATGTGGAAGTGAGTCATGTACTTTCAAATATTGAAATTATAGTTAAAATGTGACACATGTCACTCATCGGATTGGGCCATGTGTCTTCTTCTAGTATTCCACCATGTGAAACTATTCTTGAGCATGGTTAGTGGGGCCCTTAATGGTCATAGGGGATGTGTGGGGCCAAATCCTTCAGTCTGGAGACTTGGTACTCTGCAGGAACTTGTTCAACAAGTGTTTAAGAATGAAAACTCCCAAAGGGCCAAAGGATGGAGTATATATCAACCATTGGTCACAAAGGACGTGTGGTGCCAAATATTGAAGTTTGGAGAATTGACACTACGGAAGAAATGGTTCATGATTGAGTGGGAGGAAGAAATCCCCAAATTTTCATAGCACCGAAGTGACATGACGTGATGACATCACCGGGGGTGACGTGGAAGTATTCAGAGATTTGCAGTTTGGGAGTTTTGGGGTGTGTAGATTTGAAATCGTCTGAAGTCTTGGAACCCCAAAGCTCTGAAGTCCCAGAGCCTTGAAGTCTCGAAGCAGTAGATGTGACATGGAATGATGACATCACCTAGGTGACGTGGATCTCCCCTAGGAATGCCATGTGTCCTATGACTTTGTACTTTGACAGACCCTGTTGTACCAATAATAACTTGACACATGTCACTCGATGATAAGGCAATGTGTCACCCCATGTTTCTGACAAGTGGACACAAGAGAGGGGATATCCGAGAATTCAACACTCCGGAAGATCTGTGAAGAAGTGCTTTGGAAATCCCCAAACCCCGGAGGGATGAAGTTAATCTCAACCATTGATCGGGAAATAATACTTGGCAACAGATGAAACAGTCTGGAGACTTGGCACTCCGAAAGGATTGAGAGTATGGACAGTCTGGAACTCTCGAAGCCCAAAGTTCCATAGTAAATATCAGTCATTGTATGCTGGGAAGTTGTGGACCATTTATCCACCCCACTTTCCGAGTTCTCCAATTCGGAACTCCAGAATATTTGTTGTGATGTGCTTTGGAAACCACCAAAGGCCAAAATCTCAGATCTCCTATCCACCGTAGATATGAACAAAGAATGTGGACCATATATCCACCATCCTCTATGATTTCTCTAGTTAAATGTTCTATGATGTTTTTGATTTGAGGAAATGGAAACCACGGAAGCTCCGGAGCCCCAAAGTTTCAAGGCTCCGGATAAGCGCCCAACTATTAGAACTTGGTCACAGTCATGGTCACATACGAATTAAGGGTTGAAGAAAAAGGGGATAGCACCTAAAAATGGTTGCAGAACAGAGCAGGGCTTAGAGATAGAAGCCTGAGGGGTTCTTGATCAACCCAGACCCACAAAAATGGAGTTTGATATTCTTTTGTTAAATCGTATTGTTTAATTTATTTTGGAAAATTATTAAGTCTAATAACCTGACAACATTTGGTTGATTTCACATTTTGCAAAGTTAACAATTGTCATAATCGAACCGAATTGTTACATAGTGTAGATAAATGGAGGATGCACAACACACTTACAATCCGAGATGTCCATTTGCTATTTTAAGGAACAAACTCCAATGGGCATGGAGAATAAATAGATAAAAACGTGGGCATGACAAAAATCATTAAAAATTTGCAAAAAGATGTCCAAATTCACCAAGCAGATAACGAAAGGCTTAAGAAATCCAAGCAGAAACCAGAATACTTCAATATGAATTTAATTTGGAGCCTAGAAATAATTGAAAATAATCTAGATAAGGAAAGTGTATCCAAGAAATCAGGGAGCCACAGGTTGCCTGATGAGGAAAGAAGATAAATAAGTGGTAACAGACATCACCAACACTCCCAAAGGCATTCCAAAAGGAGGCCACACAACAACTCAAGTCCATATCCTACAAGAAAGAATAGGATATCTGAAGTGGATGAACTAAAGGTTTAAATTAATAAGATCAAACCTCCTACTTTTGATGGAGAGCACCTGAAATATAGAGAGGTTGATACATGGTTACTTGGCATGAGGAAATATTTCCAATTGCATAATTATTTCTCTCATGCAAAATGAAGAATTACAATCTATCAGCTAAAAGGAAAGGCATCCATGTGGTTGTATCAGCTTGTGCAAGTGCATCACATCAAAGAGAAGGATGTTACATGGAAGGAATTCAAGAATTTTTTTGAAAATAAGTACTTAACCAAGAGATACTATGAAAAAATGATGAAAGAGTTCTTTGAACTTAAATTGGGAAACATGACCATAGATGAATATCAAAAGGATATTTCTAGATATGTTGAAGTATGCCCCTTTCATTAAGGATGATATAGTCAAGATCCAGATATATCTGGGTGGGATTCCATCTTATATCAGTGACAAAATCCAATATGATGATCCTAAAACTATGGAAGAAACCATAAGGAAGGAAAAAAAATTATATGATTAGCATAAGGGAAAGCCTACTTTCCAAAGAGCTTGGGAAGACAAGAGGAAGTTTAAGAAGCAGTAGAGGCAGAAAGGGATCAAGCCACCATTTTTCATAAATATTCCTCAAGGACATCCAGTTTTGAGGGAGCCCAGGATGGCTGAAGTAGGTGGGAAAAGGCCAAGGCAAACACCTATGAAATGTTGGGGTTGTAATGGAGATCATAATTATAGAGATTTCCCTCACAGAAAGGACAAGGTGAGAGTTTTTCACAATGTTCAGCAAGCAAAAACAATGGAGGGCATGGGTAGAAGAGTACCAAGGATCTATGCAGCCTTGGACAACAAGCAGGATAAGTTTCAATCACACATGATTGAAGTCGAAGGTTATATCAATAACCATGCCTTTACTATTTTAATTGATTCAAGGGCTAGTCATAGCTATATAGATCCTAAGGTAGTGGAAAAATTTCAATTACCAAGAAGCAAGCATGGGAAATCTTGGTTGGTGCAGCTGGCTACAGGAGCCAAGAGAAACATTGTTGAGTTGGTTAAATCGTGTCCAGTGGACATGAATGGACTGAGTACTAAGGAATATTTGAACATATTTCCTTTGGGATCATATGATTGCCTAATTTGTATGGATTGGTTGGACCAACACCATGCCATATTAGACTATCATAACAAGACATTCACTTGCCTGGATGAGGAAGTAAATCAGAGAGCAGTCCAAGGAATTCCCAGGGCAGTTATTGTCTGACAAATCTCAACAATGCAGCTAAAGAAGTGTTATAGGAAGGGATGCCAAATATTTGCAGCCCATATGGATTAAGAACCTAAGGATAAGGTGCCAAAATCGGAGGATCATGCAGTCCTAAAATATTTTGAAGATGTGTTCAAAGAGATACTAGGGACCACCTCCAAAGATATATATTGATTTCTTTATAAATTTGATTCCTGGGGCAGCTCCAGTATCAAAGACTCCCTACCGGATGAGCACACCAGAACTGAAATAACTGCAAATTCAGATTGAAGAACTTTTAAAGAAGGGGTACATACACCCAAGTGTGTCACCTTGGGGTGCTCCAATGTTATTTGTGAAGAAGAAAGATGGGACCTTGATATTGTGCATTGACTCCAGGTAGTTAAATAAAGTAACTATAAAGAACAAGTATCCCCTACCAAGGATTGATGATCTCTTCGATCAATTGAATTATGCTTGAAGGATATTTTCAAAGATAGATCTCAGGTCAAGATACCATCAGGTAAGGATTAAAGATGAAGAAATCAGAAAGACCACCTTCAGGACAAGGTATGGTCATTATGAGTTCACAATGGTGCCATTTGTGTTATCAAATGCACCAATGGTTTTCATGTGCTTAACGAATTTTGTTTTCCGAGAATATTTAGACAAGTTTGTCATTGTCTTTTTGGATGACATCCTTGTATATTCCAAGACAGAGGAAGAGGATGAGAAACACTTGAGGATGGTGTTACAGGTGCTAAGAGAGCACCAATTGTTTTCTAATTTGAGAAAGTGTTCATTTTACTAAAGTCGAATTCACTATTTGGGGCATATAATATCCGAAGAGGGAATAACAGTAGACCTCGAAAAGGTTGAAGTGATTAAAGGGTGGAAAAAACCTAAGAATGTGACAGAAGTCAGATCCTTCATGGGTCTAGTTGGCTACTATAGGAGATTATTGTAGGATTTTCAAATATGTCTCTGTGGTATACCTAGGGAGGTAATATGTGGTACCTAGGGAGGTACCCAATGGGAATGTAGTTATGTGTTATTAGTGGAATTCATTTAATATATGGGAATGTGGTCATTGAATGTAAGGTGGACTAGGTCCACTATATTAATAAAGGCCCACTATGGTAGTTGGATGTAATAAATGTGAGAAGACTCTCTAGAAGGTTCCTAGGAGATAGGGAGAGTTATATAAAGAAGTCTAGGCAATGCAATAAAACATAGTGAAAAATATTGTGATTGTACAAGCAATGATTGCTTGAGGAGTTTTATCCTTCCATAAGGATTAATATATGGTGTTACCCTACCTCAAGGGTTTTCTCTATTTCTTGTGTTCATGTTATGGTGAATGGTTTATGGTTTATTCTTGGTTATTTATGAAGTATATTTGCATATCTGGTATAGCTACTTAACAATTGGTATCAGAGCACTTTCCTTGGCCAAAGAAGGGAAGATTTGTTTTCTCTTTTTGCAGAATTTTTTCTAGAGAAGAAAAAGAGGGCGGCGCACTTTAGGTTCAGATATAAGGTTTTATGATCTGAATTTGGAAAAACAAATT
Source organism: Picea engelmannii (assembly GCA_009831015.1). Taxonomy (NCBI): domain Eukaryota; kingdom Viridiplantae; phylum Streptophyta; class Pinopsida; order Pinales; family Pinaceae; genus Picea; species Picea engelmannii. The sequence continues at coordinate 393,397 of ML782458.1, read as the reverse complement.
GGGTATTTGAATTCCTCTCGGAAAAATAGCAAATTTCAAAAAAAAAATCAGCCGAAACGGAGTTCGGGAAGTAAAGTTATGAGCGTTTTAAATTCTGTAGTTTTTCAGGGTTTTTCCGAAAACAGCCGCGATTTTTTGCCGTAACTTATTGATATATTTTTTGGGGTTTTTTTCATAGCAAGATGTATTTTACAGGGAAATGTGATGGCCCTAGTATTGAATCATTCATTAAAGAAAGAAAATCAGCATGTGGATATATGTGGCCCCATTTGGTAGGTTTCAAATTGCAAGGTGATGCTGCAATTTGGTGG
>ML782458.1:357401-392349 GCA_009831015.1 Picea engelmannii | reverse complement strand
CTTCCATAAGGATTAATATATGGTGTTACCCTACCTCAAGGGTTTTCTCTATTTCTTGTGTTCATGTTATGGTGAATGGTTTATGGTTTATTCTTGGTTATTTATGAAGTATATTTGCAGATCTGGTATAGGTACTTAACAGTCTCACCCAATCATTTCCTTGCAAAGAAAAGGAGAAAAATTTCAATGGACAGAAAAATCTGAAAAGAGCTTCCAACAATTGAAGCAATTGTTAACCACTGCTCCAATTATGGAGATTGCAGATCCGAATGAAGTGTTCATGGTTTGCATAAATGCATGCCAAGAAGGACTGGGTGGAGTCCTTAGTCAGACTGGGTTTGTGATATTTTTTTAATCTAGTAAATTGAAAGAGCATGAAAGGCTCTATGCCACTCACGATTTGGAGTTTTCATCCATAGTACATCCTTTAAAGAAATGGATACACTACCTCATGGGAAATAAGTTTGAGATGAGGACAGACCATAATGGTCTGAAATCTTTGTTTGATCAACCTATCTTAAATTCTAGGCAGAGCAGATGGTTGGGATTCCTCTGTGAATATGACTTTGATATCAATCACATCAAAGGAAAGGAAAATAAAGTGGCCGATGCACTCAACATGACAGTGAATGAACTACATGTTATATCCATCAACATGTATCAAACTGATCTTAAAGACAGAATTTTGGAAGCTACAAAAGCAGATACACAATACATGGAAATGGTAACAAAGTTACAACAAGGTAAGATGCTACAGAAAATAGAATATTATAGATTGGAAGTTGATGGAATACTCCTGTACGAGAATAAAAATTTTGTACCCAGTTCTCACGAATTGAGGAGTATGATATTGAAAGATATGCATAATGTTCCGTATGTTGGGCACCCTCAATATCAGAAAACAGTGGCAACAGTCAAGAGCCATTACTATTGGCCATGAATGAAGAAATAAATTATGGGGTACATCAACAGATGTATGGAGTGTCAAAGGGTCAAAGATGAGCATAGACACCCAACTCGGTTGCTATATCCATTACCCATTTCTGAGTGGAAGTGGGAAGTGGTGACAATGGATTTCATTATAGGATTACCCAAAACAAACAAGCAACATGACTCCATCATGGTGATGGTGTATAAGCTTACAAAGGCTTTCCATTTTATTCCCTTGAAGACTACTCACATGACATCTAATGTTGTTGATATTTATATGAGGGAAGTAGCATGATTGCATGGTATTCCCAAAACAATTGTGTTTGACAGAGACCCAAAATTTACCTCAAATTTTTGGAGAGGGTTATTCAAAGGGTTCGGAACGAACTTGACTTTAGCACAAATTACCATCCTGAGTCTGATGGAAAAACATAAAGAGTAAATCAAGGGATATAAGATATGTTAAGAATGTATGTGATGGACAAACCATCCATGTGGGAAGACTACCTACACTTGGTAGAGTTTGATTACAATAATGGGTACCAAGGATCACTGAAGATGAGCCCATTTGAGGCATTTTATAGGAGAAAGTGAAACACACCAATAAGTTGGGACAACGCAGCTGATAGAGAAATAATTGGGCAAGAGTTTTTTAGGGAAATGGAAGAGAAATTGTTAAAGATAAAGAAGAATTTTAAGGCTTCCCAATACAGAAAGAAAATCTATTCTGAAAAGGGAAGAACCCAAAGGGAGTTTAAAGTAGGTGATCATGTTTTCTTGAAGGTGAAAGCCAACAAAATTTCCATGAAGCTGGGAAATTGTTCCAAGTTGGAAGCCAGATATTGTGGACCGTTTGAAATTCTACAAAGGATTGGACCAATAGCTTATATGCTTGCATTTATTGCATGCATGACTATTCATAATGTATTTCATGTATCATTGCTCAATAAATATATACATGATGCTAATCATGTGATTTATTGGAATGTGATTCAGGTGGAGCAAGAGGGTTCTTTACAAGTGCATTCAGTGTACATACTGGACCATAAAATCAAGTAGCTCCATAATCGATCCATAAGGATTGTAAAGGTCCAGTGGAGATGGTATGGTTCTAAGGATGCAACATGGGAGCACGAAGATGCTATGTAGGAAGAATACCCGCATCTTTTTGAAGATTTTGAAAATCTTGTTGATGTTGTGTAAATGAGTTGCATTGAGGAAGTGAAAAATTAAGGGGAGGGGATTGTAATATCCCAAGTCCGAGCCCCAATTGTAATTATGAATGTAACATGTTTTGTAGGTTGTTGAGACAAGTAATTATAAGTTGGTAGTCTTATGTGTTTATTAGGCCAGAGATCCTAGATGTTAAAGGCCATGAGCATGTTTTTTACATGTAAATATTCATATTATTAATATAACAACTTTGTTGTGTGTAGACCGACCACAAAGAAAGAGTTATGGGGGACCAAGATCCACTAGGCTGGGTAAGGAAAGGGGGCTGAGAGGCTAGGAGAAAGGGGCTAAGATTTAGGGCTTAACCCAAGGGAATATTATAATGTATTTCTTGAAAATACTAAAGTTGGGGAATAAACCATGTTATCCTAAGTTTCGTTGGGGAAAGGAACAAACTCCAAGTGGAGATGGATGAGCTTCCAAGAGAGCCATGTGTCAACTTGGTCATATGCAGTTTTATGTGGGAATTTCTGTCATTGTGGGGGTTCGATCGCCATTCCTTCCAGTCTCCCCACTCACACAAGTACGAGATGGAGCATTCATGCAAACAACCATTTTCCTCCTTCCTTGACCTTTGCAACCTTTGAAACCTACACACACGTCTGAGCATGCACGCACCTTTGGAGCATATAGACATTGAGCCATATCCTATGCATTTCCGAAATGACCAGCATACATGTACCTTAGTTGAGTTCTGAAGGGGCTTAACCAAAGCCTACTGCTGGTTATCTGAGAGAGGGAGTGAATAAGAGTGTTTTCAACCCCGTGGATAGAAGAAGAAGGTTTTCAGGCCTGTGAGAAACTCTCTCCAGGTGAGAGAGTGTGTTGAGGAAGTGATTTCTCTTGGAGGGAGTCTAGTAGCAGCTACAGAGCTCTAAGAATTCCTGATCCATCCTATTGTTGAAGCCTCAGAAAGGGAGGTAAAGTAGCTGATGGCCTGGGGGACAATGAAGGTGTATACTCATGGGGTGGGACAGGCATGTGGGGAGTGAGAGAATGTGAGTTGTGGGTGTAAGTGTCTCCTTGGAGGAAATCCTTCATGTTGTAGTGTGAAACTTTATGTTGTCCCTGCCTAGCCTAGGAATCCCTTGCTCGGTGGAGTTTAGTCCCAACTCGGGGGTGAACCACTACTGAGAGTGATGAGGAGTGTGGTCTAAGGCTGGGAGGTTTGTGGAAGGTCAACACGCAGTTGGTATACTTCAATTAAGAGATAAGTATCATTTATGTGGTTAATGGTTAAATGATGTATTTTAGGGCATGTCTATGATTCTTGTAATAATATCATGTGTTTTGGCACATGTATGTTTCCATATTATCTCTTTTTTTTCCTGTTAAGGTTATATGTGTTTTATTCCACAAAAGAGTTATGTCTTCCATTTCCTAGCAGGTCTATGTATGGGCATGGACAATTTTTAGTTACCTATAAAAGATCTTGAGAGCGTGTGTGTCCGAGGTAGCATTCCCCAGACCTATTGGTGGCTTAGTTGGGGGACGTTACAAAATGGTATCATAGAAAAGCGATGTTACAAAGTGATGTTTCGTGGGCTATTGGTGGTCGGGGATGTTACAAAATGGTATCATAGAAAAAATATGTTACGGAGTGATGTTGTACCCAACAACATCACTCTGTAAGATCAATGGGTACCAAGAATCATTGAAGATGAGCCCATTTGAGGAACTTTATAGGAGAAAGTGCAACAAACCAATAATTTGGGACAACCCAGCTGATAGAGAAATAATTGGGAAAGAGTTGCTTAGGGAAATGGAAGAGCAATTGTTAAAGATAAAGCAAAATTTTAAGGCTTCCCAAGACAGGAAGAAAAGTTATTCTGACAAGGGAAGAACCCAAAGGGATTTTAAAGTGGGTGATCATGTTTTCTTGAAGGTGAAATCCAACAGAAGTTCCATGAAGCTGGGAAATTGTTCCAACTTGGCAGCCAGATTTTGTGGATCGTTTGAAATTCTACAAAGGATTGGACCAATAGCTTATATGATTGCATTGTCTGCATGCATGACTATTCATAACGTATTTCATGTCTCATTTCTTAATAAATATAAACTTGATGCTAATCATGTGATTGATTGGAATGTGATTCAGGTGGAGCAAGAGGGCGCTTTATAGGTGCATCTGGTGCACATACTGGACTGGAAAATTAAGTAGCTCCAGAATCAATTCATAAGGCTTGTAAAGGTCTAGTGGAGCTGGTACAGTCCCGAGGACGCAACATGGGAGCACGAAGATGATATACGAGAAGAACAGCCGCATCTTTTTGAAGATTTTGAAAATCTTGTTGATGTTATGTAAATGAGTTGCACTGAGGACATTGCAAAATTAAGGGGAGGGGATTGTAATATCCCAAGGCCGAGCCCCGATTGTAATTATGAATGTAACATGTCTTGTAGGTTTTTGAGGCAAGTAATTATAAGATGGTATGATTTTTTGTTTATTAGGCCGGAGAGCCTAGATGTTAAAGGCTAGGAGCATGTTTTGTACATGTAAATATTAATATTATTAATATAACAACTTCGTTGCATGTAGACCAACCACGAAGAAAGAGTTATGGGGGACTAAGATCCACTAGGATGGGTAATGGAAGGGGGTTGAGAGGCTAGGAGAAAGGGGCTAAGCTTGAGGGCTTAACCCAAGGGAATATTATAATGTATTTCCTGAAAATACTAAAGTTGGGGAATAAACCATGTTATCCTAAGTTCTATTGGGGAAAGGAACGAACTCCAAGTGGAGAGGGACGAGCTCCTAAGAGAGCCATGTGTCAACTTGGGAATATTCAGTTTTATGTGGGAATTTTCATCTTTGTGGGGTTTCGATCACCATTCCTGCCATGCTCCCCACTCACGCAGGTACGAGACGGAGAATTCACGCAAACAACCATTTTCATCCTTCGTTGACCTCTATAACTTCTAAAACCTACACACACCTCGAAGCATGCACACACCTTTGGAACCTGCATAGATTGATTCATATCTTGTGTATTTCTGAAATGACCAGCATACATGTATCTTAGTTGAATTCTGAAGGGGTTTCATCGGAGCCTACTATTGGTTATCTGAGAGTAGAAGTAAATAAGTAGGTTTTCAGGATTATGGATAGAAGAAGAAGGTTGTCAAGCCTATGAGAAATTCTCTCCAAGTGAGACAGTGTGTTGAGGAAGTGAGTTATCTTGGAGGGAGTCCTGTAGCAACTACAGAGCTCTGAGAATTCGTGATCTGACCTATTGTTGAAGCCCCAGAAAGGGAGGTGAAGTATCCGATGGATGGGGGACAGTGAAGGTGTATACTCCTAGGTTGGGACAAGAATGTGGGGAATGAGAGTATGTGAGTTGTGGGCGTAAGTGTCTCCTTGGAGGAAATCCTTCTTGTTGTATTGTGCAACTTCCTTTTGTCCCTACCTAGCCTAGGAATCCCTTTCCCAATGGAGTTTAGTTCCAGATCGAGGGTGACCCACTGTTTAGAGTGATGAGCAGTGTGTTCTAAGGCTGGGAGGTTCTTGGAAGGTCTGCACACAGTTGGCGTACATCAATTAAGAGATAAGTATCATTTCTATGTTTAATGGTTAAATGATGTATTTTAGTGCATGTCTATGATTTTTGTAATAATATCATGTGTTTCCCTGCATGTATGTTTCAATATTATCTATTTTATTTCATGTTAAGTTTATATGTGTTTTACTTTGTAAAAGAGCTATGTCGTCCATTTCCCAGCAGGTCTATGTCAGGGCATGGAAAAATTTTAATTACCTATAAAAGTTCTTGAGAATGTGTGTGTCTGAGGTAGCGTTCCCCTGTCCTACTGGTGACTCGGCCGAGGGACGTTACAAAATGGTATCATAGAAAAGATATGTTATAGAGTGATGTTTCTCGGGATTTTGGTGGACGCGGATGTTACAAAATGGTATTAGAGAAAAAATATGTTACAGAGTGATGTTGTCAGGCTTGTTGGTGGTCGGGGACGTTACACCAACTGTAAAAACATATATCAATAATTGATGCAATTACCATCTATTGTTAGCAATCAAGGAATGACCTATGGATAAAAAAAAAAAAAATCAACAAGAGAAGGTTTACCATGCACACAAACAAGTTCTACACCCCACCCTTGAATGTTTCTTTAGAAATTTAATCCTTTTATCATTCTAAAATGATTGACGGTTATGAGCTACACACTAAATAAATATAACCTCCATTTAAGTAATAACAATCCTCAACCAGGCCATAAGACATACCAGAAGTACCAAGGTGAAGGTAAGCACTTATGCCTTTCTAAGAATTCTCTAGGACGAAACCAAATTGCTTGATCTTGTGGTGTGGCTCATTATCAGCGTTGGCATTAATGGTTAAAAGGGTTATGATTAATTTTTTTTTTTTGATGTCCTACATAGGTACATGCTTCGCTAGTTCACAATTACATAATAATTCCATGTCACCTTACATTACATATTCATTGAAACTATTAAGAATCAACCATAATATGCATACAATAAGAATTCGAGATTTCTGGCAATCCCAAAAGAACCAAGGATCAACTTGTTAAGCACTATATAAGGAATTATAACTAACTTCCATATCCATATGTAAGGATTATGAGAATATCTCCTCATAACAAGTAAAGTGTAAGGACTCAAGCTACTTTACTAAATTGTTAAATTAAGGGACTTAAGCATAATCAATTATCAGCACAAAGGTAAGGTCAAGATGCCTCTCAATTTATTAATAGTCTATAAGTTTAGCACAAAAATCCTTAAGGATTAACAATAAACTAATAAAGAGGATCTATCATTTGAAGCGACAACAAATAGTAAGAAAATCATACAGTGCTAAATTTTAAGGGACATCGAAATTCTGAAAAAGGCACTACAAGAAATCCCTATGATTTGATCCCTTTTTTTCTTCCAAAGTTTGTTTTAGTGTATTTTTCTTCAATTTTTTGAAAAATTCAGCGTTATTTATCGGGATGGAGCTATTCATGGTGTTTTTTGAGTCGAAATTGTTTTTTAGGTGCTAATAGTGTCGGAAATAGCACCCCATTTAGCGCCAGATATAATGCCCCACTTGATCCGTATTATTTTTGGCACGAAATGAGAGTGGAGATATAATAAAGCAATGTACAAAGATATCTCAAATATCCAATAATACAATAGAAATGTATCATATATGAAACCATAAACGCAGATATACAATAATACATTTTTTTATTAATGAGTGAAAATGTACAAAGATTGTAAAAATACAGAGTGAAAGACTCGCTAGAATGGTGGCAGCTTATCTGTGAGAAGAGATGTGTCTACTACTCGCATTCGCAAGAAGATGATTTTACAATGAGGCTCCAAATTCCTTTTTTTAATCATAAATAAAATCCAAAACCCTAACCCTGGAAGATGAAAAGCCAACAGTTTTGTGGAACCCATTTTGGGTAGTTTGGTGTATCAACTTCCTGGGGGCATAAGTTTGGCATACAATCTTCGTTTGGGGTGCACGATATCTCGTTGGAAAGGTATCATCGAGGAGAATAATTTAGGGGCCTTAATGAGATCCTTTGGATATTATAGAGAATCCCTATCCAAAAATCCTTCATTTAGGCCCTCAAAATGGCCTCAGAAGTTAAAAACTGCTAAAAATAGTAAATTACCAAAATTGCCAAAAAATTGTTTTGAGCCAGTTGGAAAAGGTGGGTGGCAACCGATATCCACCTGGATCACCACTTAGAACCAAAAATAGTTCCCCCCTTATCATCATAAATAGTGCCCCACTTAGTTCCAGAAATAACGCCCCCTTTAGCACCAGAAATAGCGCCATGTTTAGCGCTTGATTTAGCTCCCCAGCTAGTGTAAGAAATTGCACCAAAAGTAGCATCGAATGTAGCCAGATTAGCCTAAATAGTCAATTATTTGATGTGTTTGGGTTTAAGTGGATAGGGGCTTTGAGGATTATGGGATTTAGGGATTTGGGGTACAAGGATTAAGGGTTAATTGATTAGGGGTTAGGGATTAAGGGTCAAGAGCTAAGAGATTTGGTGCTTATGGATTAGGTAGTTTACTGGTTAATGGATTAGGGATTATGGGCTAGGGGATTAATGTTTAAGTGCTTAGTGCATACAAGGTTTATGGATTAATGGATTAGGGATTAATGAGAAGTGTTTAAGGGTCGATGGCTTAGGGGTTAGGGGATTTAGGGATTTTTTGTTAAGGGATTATTGATTAACTAAGGTTGAGGGATTAAGGGTTAGTTAGGGATTAGGTCTTAATTATTTAAGGGTCAATGGATCAGGGGTTAGGGGATTTAGGTATTTTTCAAAACTCTCATAAAATTTCATGGAACCTCTTCCAACACGCCAATCACCAATTTCATCCATTGATGTCGCATGGTGAGCAGTGAATGGGGCCAACGTTGAAATTTCTTCAAATTGTTACTATATGCCTTGAAATTTGACATGGTTAGAATAAACACATGCTCCCTTAACAATATGTGAGGGTTTCAAGACTCAAGGATACCTGATGTCCCCACATAATTTTTGAGATCATCCATGTTTGTATCAACGTTCATCATCCAATATCGTTCTCATCATTCGTCATTCACATCTTTGGAATTCTTGTTGAAACTATCTTAAAATGTCATGGATTAACATATTCCAATTACACAACCATCACCAGTGTCATCCATCAATGTCGCACAGTGAGCAGTGAATGGGGTTTAGTGTTGGATGTGCCTAAATAGTTAATTAGTTGCGGTGTTGGGGACTAAGTGGATAGGGGCTTTGAGGATTATGGGATTTATGGATTTGGGGTATAGGGATTAAGGGTTAAGAGAATTAGGGATTAGGGTTTAAGGGATTAAGGGTCAAGAGATAAGGGGTTTGGCACCTATGGTTTAGGTATTTTAATGGTTAATGGCTTAGGGATTATGTGCCAGTGGATTAGTGTTTAAGTTCTTAAAGCATAGGGTTTTATGGATTAAGGGATTAGGTATTAGTGTTTAAGTGTTTAAGGGTCGATGGATTCGCGATTAGGGGATTTAGGGATTTTTTGTTAAGGGATTAGTGATTAACTAAGGTTGAGGGTTTAAGGGTTTAAGGATCAGGGCTTAAGGATTTAAGGGTCAATGGTTTAGGGGTTAGGGTTCAGGTCAAAATTTGGCATGGTTAGATGAGACACATGCCCTGAATATGGTATGTGAGGGTTTCAAAATTCAAGGATGCCTGACGTCCCCACATGATCTTCGACATCCTCTATGTTTTCATGAACCTTCATTATGCAATCAGATCATTTTTATCATTCATCATTCCCTTCTAAAGAATCTTTCTCGGAACACTCTTGAAATGTCATGGAATGTCTTCCAACATGCTCATCTAAGATCGCCCCCAATTATCAATCCTTTCTCTCTTAAGAAATCAATCTCCTCTGGTGATTTCTAGAAGGCAATTATGTCTTGATAGGGACCATAGTAGTTTAATTAGTAGCTTGACAGTACTAGAAACTCCTTTAAGGTGTTCTTCCATAAAAATGCCTACATAAATATGAAAAGATTGAAGATCAACAAATAAAGGATTCCATCCAAAAATTAAGCCTCCATAGAGTCTTGTAGCATCAATAGCTACACAATCCCATAAGGAACAACACTTTAAGAAGAAGTCCTTGGATTTATAACTATCAACCATAGTTTCCTGGATTAAGATAATGTCAGGGCTATTTGACTATATCACCTTTTTTATGCTTAACAACTTAGGGGCACCCCCAAACCCTCTCAGATTCATTGATAGAATGATCATAGGGGGTAACCCAAATTGGGCTCCAAATCTCTAAGCGCCCTAGGGGAATTGGAGGAAGAATCACGAGGTAGTACAGGGGAGGAGTTAATAATAGGTGCTAAGCCTCCATCTAGAACACCTATAACCCCTTTTTTAACCTTTTTTGTGCTCTTCTTACGAATGGTCATATTGGCTCTATCCACATTTAATTTTGCAGCTTCATCTGAATTATAGATTGGAAGAGGGTTTTTTTTAAGGGCCTCTTTATAGGAGGGTTTCAAAACTTGTCTACCAATAACTTATGCTTGTGATAAATTTACAAATTTGTCAACATTACCAACATTGCTCGGTTCTAAAGAAGGGGAGCCAATTTCCATAACCTCTTTGTAAGAAGGAGTGGGGTCCCCATTAAAAACAGATTGAGCTAGGGTCTGAATTTGGGTTCCCTCATAGCTAGTATTTGTTACAAATTGGTTTGGTGAGCTAGATTGTGTAGGGGTAATTAACATCGTCTAGTTTTTCAATTGTTGTATAGGAACCTTATAAAAAAAGATCAAATTATTGGTTGGAATTTCTTTAATTTTTTTTAAAACAATCTCCCAATTAAAACCCCCAAAAATTTCTACTAGCCACTCCTCATTATAATGAAGAATTTTTATATTCTCATTTGATAAACTATTGAAAAAAGAGGGGGAAAAAATTCATCTTACTAATAAAGGATTTTCGCTCCTGACTGCTTAGAGAGGGTGGAATTGAAGGAAAATCCAAGAGAAGTTGAGGTGGCTGAGAACCCTTATCACCTTCCTTTGCTTTTGTTTTGATCAACAAAGGTCATTTTTCTTTGATATGACCTGCCTGATAGCAATGATGGCATCAAAATGGTTCCCTCCCATAATCCAAAACTTGGATGAAAAAACTATCCCCTTTAGACACCTCTATATCCTCCAAAAAACCCTTTTCTGAATGAATTTCCACCAATACCCATGCAATCCTTTTATTGCTCTAGCACAAGGTCTTCTCATCAAAATACATGAACCTTCCCACAATGTTTTCTAGATCTACGAAGATTTGTGTAACTCATAACTCTACTGGAAATTCTGGGAGGAGCATCCATACAAAGCGCTTGGAAAAGGACTCCATATATGGATTAAAGCTAGGTTTCCATCTTTTGAGCATCATAACCCTATGACCAATAATCCATGGACTAGCTAAAATCTTTAAAATATCTCCCTCTGATAAGAAATGAAACAAGATCCAGTGATTCGATAATAGACTTAAATGGGGAAAATAGTTGACCAAGGGTTTCCAGTGGTCTTGAATCCACTTCTTAATATTTTATTTTGTCATCTTCAGATAGAAAATTTTTCCCACCAAAGACTTCGAAGCTAGACCTGCAGCCCTCTCTAATGATACATCCTTCCCTAGAACATAGAGAGGTTGGTTTTTTCACACTTTCAAACCTTTTTGTTTTCTCTTTGCCTTCACTTGACCTCCATATAGTCGTTGTTGCCTATTCTCTATAACTTTGATGAAATATGGTTTTGTGACCAGAGGGTTAATGTTAGATATAGATCTAGGGGTTTTTGGGCTATCTTTCTCATCGGTCCAAGTTAATGGAGAAACCCTAGAAGTTTCATGAATTTCCTTATTGTCAATCAAGAACTTCAAATATTCTCCCAATTCAACGTCAGATCCGAACTTCACATGAAAACCACCTGTCACTTTTACACACTAGAGATTGTATAGATGTTTGTACATTTCATCTGGTTGAAAAAGACCCTCTTTGGCCCACAAAGCATCTTCTTCCTTTGAGTCAACATCAAGAAACTTTTCCATGTCATCCATTGTGTATGTAGTGTTAACATATTAGGTATTGGTAACATGGAATTATTAATTATGGACATGTTTGTTAATATGATCAACCACTCAAAAATATAATTTAAATGCAATTCCATTCAAACAAAAACAAAACTCTCTTTTATTATAGACTCAAGACCCCAATCTTCTGAAATTTCTTTCCAAGAATAGATCACACTCCATTCTATTTAATGTTTCTTGGTGAATGCAACATAAATAGTGTAGGGTTTATGGGTGGAAGAATCAAACCTATGGTCATATGGTTTGATTTTTTGTAACCCCTTTTTCACTCTCCACGTCGTGAATGGCGTGACCGTGGTGGTAAATATTCGAAAGGCCAACAAATTTGGTGGAAAATTTGAAATATAGAGGGGAATTTTAAATGGGAAAATTTTTTAGAGGGAACCAAATTCTCAATTTTTGGATCTACATTTTCTTGCATAGTCTTTTCATATGGTCAAAGTTCACTTTGTTTTGACTCACCAGTGTGATAAAACTGAATGTCCATTCTACCTAATCAAATAGATCATTTTTCGAGAGGATTCAAGCCCCACACAAAGGGTGAAGGGGAGGATCGTATCATGAAATTTGAGATCTCTACGTGTTTTCATCGCTCAATTCGGCCATTGAATTGAGTTTTTGATACTTCTCTAATTCTGTCGATGTGCATTTTGCAGGGATTGGAAGGTTAAATATTGATATTTAAGTAAGATAATTTCTACAACTCCTAATTTTGTCTATGTAATCCTCGGCACTCTATTGATTCCGATAATAGTCTCTTTGAAAGAACTCGTCGATGGAATCACAATAAATTACGAATATTAGGTATGCAAACCCTGCTCATTTTTAATTTAATTTATTTTTTATTGAGTCTTGCTCAGCTACGACTGTATTTATATGTGTTCATAATATCATCTTCTTGAATAATGCCACTTCTGTTTTGCTAAAGCTTTCTTGTTCGTAAATATTTTTATTCATGATATTGCATGCTTGAATAATGCCTAACTTTGTTTCCTTTTGCTGGAAAATGGCTGGCCTTTGAGCTACACTAGTTTCATTGTTCAAAGATATTGAACTCCAGCTTAAATAGATCATTTTGTATCCTTCTCCATTTTCATTCCACAAATATTTGTTTTAACTTTGAAGACATAGGTTGAATCCTGTTAGCTTCCTCCCAAGGATTTTTCGGCAATTCTTAAATAAGTTGGAGAAACTTAAAACCTATACCCCAACATGACTCATCCACCATTGATGAGAATCAAATCAATTGTGAGAGTGACTTTGAACTTTCAATGAATCTTCTGTCTACAACCAATCATGACCCTCCTTTGCTCAATTCAATGGTGAAACTCATTCTTGAAGCATTTACTCACTATTTAAATTTCTATCGAAGCGATTGAGAGCTGAGTACTGCACACTAGGGTTTCCTTTAGCGTTCACTACAGGTTGGATCTATATTCAACGATGAAATTAATATTTTAGCTCACTCTCAACATAGTGTGGAGAACTCTATACTCACTACGATTTCAAACAGAAAATAATTCCCTTATATTCCTCAATTTGATCACTGCAACCAATCTCAATCTATAACCAATCGACTCAGGTTGCTAGACAAATCACACACATTTCCAGGTAACATAGTGAGTTGTTTCACTATTCAACATTAAGCATTAGTTGGATTCCACTCAATAACTCTCATCAAGTTCTGATATATGCATCCAGAGATCTAAACACATATCATATAAACCACACCTTGCAAATATAAAAACATGATGCTATGGATCAAGATTGAAACTATATATTACAAATTTATTTAATAAACAACATAGATACTACACACAAAGAGAATAAGCTACATGGAACAAGAAATGGGTGAATATTATAGGCTACAGGAAATGGGTGAACATTGGCACTTCCATCAATCTGGAGAAAGGTTCCATGTATAGTATTATCATAGCTTCCACCATTGTTTCCTCCTAATTTCAAGTGTAGATATAGGTTGTTGGTTGTATCATCCTATGTTAAGTCCTTCTTTTTTACAGAGGTAAGGCTTGTGATCATTATAGAATTGATTCCAAGGGTTGATCCATGTCTATTCTATCTGCAATATAAATGTTGGGATATGAAGCCAAAACTTTTCTTACTTTAGAGTATGGGTTGTCTTCATCATCAAATTCTAAGGGGAAATAAAACCTCAATTCTTCATCATCTTCGAAAGGAGTTCTAGTAGATTCAATTATAGGGTTTATTGCACCATATATTTTTTTTAAATTATCAATGAAAACCATCCATTTCTCATGGTCATTACAAGGGATCCAACGTCTGCAAAATGCTTCGATAAAACCTGCAAAAGACGAAATCTCTCCCTTGCCAAGAATTTCAAATAACATTCTTGCATCACCTTTGAGACATATGAAAAAAAAAATCATCATATTACCTTCATGAAAAATGCCAATGCTCAAACTAAATTCAATGAAAGATGATAAATGTTGCATGATTGAATCACCACATTGTAACACAACCACGAAGGGGCATAATTTTTTTTTTCTTTTTCTTAACTCTCTTTAAATTCCCCCTTCTTCAATTACATGTTCTTCCAATCCATGGGCTCTTTCCTGGACCCTTTGAAAGGTTTGATAAAAATGTGTTAGCTCTCCATGCTATCCCATTCCTTCATATGACCTCAAGATGTGATCACACGCCTATCAAAAGGTTCTTCGCGACTTTTCATGTCAGGTATTTGCATGTGAGCCAACCCTGACTCTTCCGACTCTCGAATTTTTGAACTAGATCCTAGTGCATACTAGCTCCTCCCTTAATATTTGTCAATGTGACCCCTCGCTATGACCTGGGGCCAATCTTTCGAGTGTTTCACGACTTCGCGCTTCGCATTGTCAGAAGATTTCTCATCTCCCTTCTTCTGAAACCTGAACTAGCGAGTTCCACTCGCCATATCAATGGTCCACACTCTCCCACGATCTAACGGTTCTGATCTCCTCTCTTGCGAATCGATATTTCACGTTTCACAACTTTGGATGTTGGCTTACCTCTATTTCCCCGATTCTTGATTTCTTGATATCCTCTTTCCATATGAATGGTCTGGATCCCTCCTTCAATCAATGGCTACGATCCTTTCATGAGCTCAGACTTTGCGAGTTCTCATGACTCCTATCTCTGACTTCTCAAGTTGCGAGTCAGTGAAACGTTGATCTCTCCCCATGCATCCCTGCTCGATGGATGGCTAGGATCCTTTCGCGAACTCAGACTTCACGAGTACTCATGAATCCTATCTCTCACTTCACGAGTTGTGAGTCAGCAAAACATTGATCTCTCGCCACGCATCCCTTCTCGATGGACGGCTAGGATCCTTTCATGAACTCAAACTTCGTGAGTTCTCACGACTCCTATCTCTGACTTCCCAAATTTTAAGTTAGCAAAACGTTGATCTCTTGCCATGCGTCCCTTCTCGATGGATGGTTAGGATCCTTATGCGAACTCAGACTTCGTGAGTTCTCATGACTCCTATCTCTGACTTCTCGAGTTGTAAGTCAGCAAAATGTTGATCTCTCACCATTCATCCCTTCGTGATGGATGGCTAGGATTTTTGTGGCTCCTAGCTCCTCGGGTATTCTCCTCCTGGATTTTCTCTGAAGGGTTCTTCCTTCAAAGCCTATGGTTTTCTTCCACGTACCCTTCCCAGCACCAACGACTAGGATTTACCTTACGACTTCAGACTTCGCGATCTCTCACTCTCCCCCTCACAAATATTCTTAATTCTGATCCTTCGAACTCTTGGATCTGCTACCACATGCCCCCCTAACAATGGACGACTCCGATGATTTCAAAACTTCGGGACTTCACAAAGTGCTATAGCGGGAAAACCCCCTATGGACTACAATAGGATTTTAAGGCGAAGGAAGAGATAATAGTCTAAAGACTCCTACTTTTAACAACTATCTCGACATTACCCCACAATCATACATAAAAAACAAAGTATAGGGATCCGGTAAGCTTACCTTAAACTCTGTGTCCAGTTTTGATCCCTTTACGCTTAGTTGTTTCTAGACTACAGATATCCTCCCAAGGCTAACCTGCATTCACCAAAAGACAAACAAGAAACTATAAGCATGCATTCTATATATGGATTAGTGGGTTAGATATCATAACCAAAATACAAATAAATCATAAAGATTGAAGACATCATTTGGCGGGACAGAAAAAGTGTTTCTTTATATTAATCTCACAAAGTCACTTACAATATGAGACCAGCAACTTCTCCTCGAACTCGGCCCTAGGCTCCTCTTCACCTTGCAGCAACTGCTTCCATGTATTCTTCTCCTCTTCAATTCTCTCTAGGGAAATGGAAAGGGTTTGCAGTGGAGGAAAAAGGGCTAGAAAAAGGAATTATGGTTCAAACTCACAATGTGGTTGCAAAATATTGGGGCAAAGGGGGTATACTGAAATGGGCAAAGTTTCTTTTCTCTCATTCTTCTTCTTGGAATGGGACCGCAACACCTTATTTTATAGGCCAAAAAGACAGTTATTCGATTGGGTGACTGGCTATGGGTGGTCAAATGGTTAGGTAACTACTTGAAAACTCGTGTCCCTTTGCAAATTTTTATTTTTCACGCTTTTTGTGAGTACACATGGGATGTAATGGTGCAACAACCATGTGTATGCAGGCAATAGTGGTGAAGGGCGCATACATCTTCAAAAAAATGGTTTTTTAGAAGAGATGTTCAATAATGGCTTGGAAAAAATATCAAGTAAGATGGTCTGCTGCCATGTATGCATGTATGGTGAAATTTAGGGTTATAAAAGATGCCCCCTAATGTGTGAGGTCAAAGGAGAATCTGATGGCTGAAATACATTACAAAACTTCACCAACGTACGAAGCGAGTGATCCCAAAGACCAGAGTTCAGGAGGTGCCATCTGCAAAATAACAATTTGTCTCACCGAGGCGGGCATACCCATGCTCGAGATGAAAAAAAAACATGGATTCCAATCAAATACACTGCAAATCCATGTCATATAACTATATAAAGTGTAGCCATGAGAAATACAGAGTGGATCTACATATCAAAATCAAAAGATATACATGTATAGTATCCATTTTCAAGAAGCTAATGACGCCTGATGAATGGAGATGAAGCCTTCAGAGATCGAGAAACAACTTCAAGATCTTCAAAACTTGGGTAGGAGTGTAATATTAGTCTACGAATTCACTACCCAGAGGTCTTTGACAACTCATCGGGAACAGACAAGAGGATCTCAGTGATTAGGAAGAGAACTTCATTGATTTCAAACAAGGACTTGATTGGTCTTTCGAGTTGATCGGGCATGAGGACAAGAGACAAACTGTAGAAGGGTTGACTCAAGTTTAGTAAAACTTCGCCTGGACAAAAGAAAAACAAATGATGAGACTCATGGAGCATGGAATTGACATAATTTCACGATGAAGGAGGCAACGCAAACTCTCCATATGTTTGGAAGGATAACCAAATGGGGAAGGACACAACTCTATGTAGCGAGAACAACTTCCTAAGGTAATATTAAATCCCAGAGCTTGAAGAACAAAAGAAAGGATGTGCTTTGTCCAAGGGAAACTCATTGTGCTTCCAACAAAAATGAAAATACTTTTCCCTTCCTCTTTTTGGGGTATATTTGATTTTTTTGTCTTTTTCAATAATTTTGGAAAGCTTGAAAAAGAAAAAAAGAATGTTATGTTACAAAGGAGGAACGAGTGTCGCAGGCATACTAGTTCCAAGCGCAAGGAACACACCGATGCTCAGAGAAAGAAGACATGTGCAGGAAGAGGATACTCGGGAAAAATCCTCCATGGGTCAAAGTGTCAAGACGCAGAGGCAAAGTGCTACAAGGCTTGCATATAAGGCATGCTTCAGATGGTTCAGTTGAGAGCAACATGGAGCCGGCATTATGTGAAAAAAGCAGGAATGAAAATGTGATTAATAAGACACAATGATAATGTCCTTAGATGTAATTTTAACGAGCCCAGATAAGGTAAGATCAATGTTTTTTCATTTTTAGAGAGTCTTAAAAAGCATAAAAGGAGACTCCACTGGGGTACCTTTTTCAAAGGTAGTCTAGTCGGTTCGAAAAAGGGGTAAACTAGCACCGAAAAGAAGTCTATTCAAAACCATTTTAACGAGTGTGACAAAGAAAATATCACTTGGCAATATTTTCATATTTAAGGAGTCTGAAAAGAGATTAACAATGGACTCGCTGCCTCTTTCTATATTAAGTCTCCCTAGCCCAAAAAGTGAAATTTACTGAGGAGAACTCTCCCTGCGAGACGAATCTCCCATGATGTACATTTTTCCTCTTTAATATATAGGACAGAAAAAGGGGTAAACTCATGCCAATAGATGTTTTTCTAAACCTATTAACAAGTGTGAAAGAACAAGGTCACTCAACGATATTTTCAATTTTAAGGAATCTGAAAAGAGATTAACTATGGACTCCGTGGGGGGTTCCTTTTCTTAAATTTAGTCTCTCAAGCCCAAAAATGGGTTGAAATTATACCTCAAAATACTCTTCTAGTTAAACGAAGCTCCTAGAGTATACCTTTGTTTGTACAATTGACTGTTCGGACCGAAAAAGGGGTAAACTACTGTCGGACAGACGTGCCTTAAAATTTTAGCTTGGTGAGCGTGAAGGGAAACAATATCGCTCGACAATCTTTTCATGTTTAAAGAGTCTGAAAAGGGATTAAAGAAGACTCATATTTGTTTGGGAGTCCCGAGGGTGAGGTCAAGAGTGATTATGAATCAATGCAAATGAGGCTCAAAACTCGTAATCAGGAAAAAACTAAAAAGGACTCCCGAGCCTATAGTCATTAACGATGACATGGATGCCAAAAGAAATGAGGATCTAACTAGGGCATCCATGTAGAGGCAATATCTACCACTAAATTATGACACTTCTAAAGCAGCAATGGAGGTTCTGTGTCGCAACTCGGTGGGGTCAATCCTATGGAAAAGAGAAAAAGACAACGAGATGCAGAACTGGAGGTGGAAACCTAACTTAGATGCAAAAAGTTGGAAAAATGATTTTTTACCAAAGGACCTTTAAAAAAGACCCAAATCTCAAAAAGTTCCCCAAAACCAAAAATAACATGTATCATAACATCCCATAAGAAAATCAAGAACCATACTAAACTATTTTTAAACTAGAAAAAAAGGCAAAAGGGTCCAAAAAATGACAAAAATGGGGCCAAAAAATCTATAAATAGAAGCTGGCAGCTCATTATCACCATTGTAAATTGAGAATTGACCAAAAATTCAAAAACACCCCTTTTCCAAAAGAGTTGATTCCTGGAGCTTCAGTGGACGAAACAAACTTTTGCTTGGACCAAGTAAGTATAAAACAACCCCTCTTGCAATTCAATACTTCTCTTTTAGTTAATTTTAGTTTTTTGGGGGGCAGCTCACTCTTAAAAAAGGTGTGGCCCTGCATGTACGAAGGTTGTATAAATACATCACACGTATGCCCGCGGGAAAAAACAACCTACCCGTGTGCATACACAACTATGCTCAATATAGCCCCCATACACCCCTAAACATATCGAAAAAATTAAAAAGCAAGAGTTAACTCCCCTTTGAAACTGTCATTTTCCAGGATGTACGTTCATTGGAGAGAAAGGGAGCATAAATACATTGATTCGTTGGTCTCATAAGACCTTGTTTCTCTCACCGCATTAGCACAATGTGGTTTGTTGAAATTCTTCCAATGTCCATTCATGTGGGCACAATCCACGTTGTTGAACACTTTGGTAGATAACTGGCACCCTGATGAGGAGGCATTTATGCTCGAAGGACAGTTGTTGACTCCAACGACTGAGGATATTTATTTTCTGACTAGCCTCTCAAGGAGAGGGGAACCAGTCAACCTTTGTGTTTTTCCTCCTGGGCCTCACAACATTGAGGAGTTGATTGGACTCCATTGCGAAGCCAGCATAGATAAAGTGGGTTCTCAAGTGCCAATCCACAAGATTTCAAACCTATCACTGAAAGTGATAGTTTTACTTATTGGGTAGATCACTGGATCTGCAGCCTTACATCAGGCCTCCCGGGAACAGATGCATTGTTTGGTTCACTACTTAAATGCACAAGTTTTCGACTGGATCACAACCATGCTCGATTGCATGAAGAGACAGTTAACAGAGTGTCGTGTGTGGAGAAACAAAAACTTTGGGTTTGGAAATGCTCTATGTTCCTTTTTCTTTGAGAGGGTACCCAGTCTCAATCTGTGAGAGATAGTATGAGGGCACGTGGCCTCTCTCCCAGCAGTGTGCATATGGGTGACGTTGTTGCCATGACAGGGGGGAGGGAGGACCATTGAGGCCTTCGATGATAAATTTTTCAACTAGTGGTGTCGGCAGATTCCAATTATAGAGGACTACCCCTATGTCATGATCAACTTCTCCAGGGATCCTGATATGCCCGTACCTCCTGGGGTAGAATGAGGAGAGATGGGTATTTTTTTTTTCAAAGTTATTTAATTTTTATTTCTTTTTATATATATCATTTTTATGTGTATCAGAGTATCTGAAAACTATGTGTTTGTTATGTAAAAATGTGGGACCAGTGCATCCAGTAGACTTCTCGAGGACCAGGCAACATCCTCAACTAGAGGCAGGACTAGCCGCGGCCGACAGACTAGTAGCAGGCGGACCTCCAGCCGGAGAGGCTGAGAGAGTTCTGAGAGGGGCGGAGAGGAACCTCATTGCACTCACTCGCACAGTCCCTATGGTAGAGATCAAAGATCTGCCACCATCGATGCAACCTCATGTAGTTGGGGTGCCACAGACCTAGGTCCAACCTTTTAGGCATTTGGCAAACGTCGTTGTTCACTACAGCAGGGCAAACAGGCCCTGCCCTTAGCTAGGATGGACTACTTACGTGCCGAGGGAAATTTTGTATATTTTTTAGGGAATAAGCCCCGTGACTCTTACTGGACATATATTTTTGAGGCGCTTGTGCCCACCTATGTACTCTGATACTTTCGATATATATATATATGTGTGTATTTACATCTTTTTATGTCTTATGGATTACATTTATTTACAAATGTATTTACATGTGCGTGTGTGTGCTTTTTCTTAAATGTGTTAAATATGCCTATCTAATACATGATTAGCTAGAGTATTTGTGAT
Organism: Picea engelmannii; assembly: GCA_009831015.1. Taxonomy (NCBI): domain Eukaryota; kingdom Viridiplantae; phylum Streptophyta; class Pinopsida; order Pinales; family Pinaceae; genus Picea; species Picea engelmannii. Next base: position 371,395 of record ML782458.1, on the reverse strand, counting down.
TTGATTCAATCTCCTAGGAACATGCATATACATAATGTAATCAAAGATTCGTTCTAAGAGATGTACCCTAAGGAACTGTCGATGTATAGTAGGATCATAAACGCGGTAAATCCTATTTAACTGAGACACAACCAGCTAAGCGTCTAAGTAGACCTGGAGGTGAGAGATACCATGTGACAAAGCGTCACGAAGAAACTCTAAAACTACATTGTATTCAACGAAATTTTTTGTGGCGTCACCTAAATACATACCTCTTGAAGATAGCAACTGGCCCTGAGGTGTGAAACTCACCCAAGATGTGGAAGCAAGCCTCCGAGTAAGTCGTCTAGCACCGTCCGCAAACCCAATGAACACCTCTGATTCACTTGACATCTGTCACAGTGAAAAAGATGACGTCAAAAACGACACATCCATAAAACCAAAAAGACAAAAACTAAAAAGAAAATGTATCAGAACTATACATATGTACAAGAAGACACCCAAGGTGACCCACCTACGAGTAATACTTCTTGAGGTAGAGCCCATTTCTAGGCTCCACCCAAATTATTTCTCTCAAAGTCCACCAGATGATAAGCACCCTTCTTTAGAACCTCCTTCACGATGAAAGGTCTGAACCACATGGGTTTGAACTTACCTGGCCTTAGTGGATCCTTATCTTGGTCATAGACCAAGACAAGATTGCCTTCAGAGAAAATCCGAGGGTGAATGGATCAATCATACTAACACTTGAATTTTTGTTTGTGAGCCTCATTATCCAAGGCTGCATAATGGCACTGCTCATTGAGCTTCTCAAGATATAATAAATGCTCTTCAAGCGATGAAATGTTTGGCAATAACTGTATTGCCAACTTTAAAGATGGGATCTGAACTCGATTGGAAAAACTTCTTCCAGCCCGTAAACAACTTGAAAAGGTGAGAAACTGGTTGAAGTCTTAACAGAAGTTTAGTGGGCCCATAATGCCAAGTACAACACCAAATGCCAATTTGTCTTGGCCGAATTGATCGTTCACTGTAGAATAGCCTTAAGAGATTTATTCACAGATTCCACCTAACCATTCGCTTGTGGGTAGTAGGGTGACGAATCTTCTTGTCTCAACCCAAGCTTTGAAATTAACTCAGACATCATTTTATTCTGAAAGTGACTTCCATGGTTAGTGACAATATCTCTTGGGACATTGAACCTTGCTATTATCTGGTTAAACAAAAAGAGATTTGTTGTCTCACCGTCATCTTTAAACGTTGGCATAGCCTCGACCCACTTCGTGAAGTAGTCTACTATTATGATGATATAATGGTGCCCCCTTGCTGAGGGGGGGTTGCATGTAGTGTAATCAATCCCCCACTTGGTGAAGGGACCAACTATGATGACGGGAAACATGGGAGCGGGGTGTTCCCTCATCTTGCGAGAGAAGATCTGAAACAAGTGGCACTTCTTGACCGTTTCAACACAATCTTTGATTAATGTCAGCCAAAAGTAACCGGCTCGTAGAATATTTTGGTTTGTTTCCAACCTAGATAAATGACTGCCACATGATACAGTGAGTAAATTGTTAAGTATGATTTACGCTTCTTCATGAGTGAGACATCGAAGAAGGATGCAATCTACACCTCAATGATACAAAGTGTCCTCGAGTATGAGATATTTCTTTACCTGATGGCGTATATGTCGACGTTCATCATGAGAAGCAGAGGTGGGGCACTTCAAAGTCTAGAGATAGACTAGTATATCTCCATCCCAGGGGTCTGAAGACGTGATCAAAAACATGTCTCCTTTAATAGGTGACTTTTCAGGTATAACATCACCTGACTTGACTGGAAGTTTCGAGATGAGTTCCTCAAAGACCAATGACTTTTTGGATTTCTCCGAAACAAAATCCAAGTCAAATTCCTGGAGGATAAATATCCATTTATTGATCTTTCTGTTGATTACATGTCGTGTCAACACATATTGAAACAGATTCACTTTGGCAATGGCGGTGGTCCTACAAAACAGAATGTAATGATGGAACCGTTGGAAAGCATGAACTACTACCAACACAAGTTTTTCAACATGGGAATAATTGCGTTCTAGTCCAACTAGGCCCCAACTTAGGTAATAAATCATGCATTCTTCGAGAAAATCATCCTCCTGAACCAAGACCATACCGATCGTCGACTCTACCGCAACCAAGTACAATAAGAAATATTTATTATAAATGGGTGGTCGAAGTAGAGGGGAATACGTGAGAGCATGTTTCAACGCTTCAAAAGAGTGTTGAGTGGCTTAATCCCAATGAAAAGGAACATCCTTCATTAGTAAATGCATGAAACCCTTTGTGATCTCAGCACAGTTTGTGATGAAATGTCATAAAAAATTATCTTTTCCCTGTAAACTCTGAAGCTGAGGGACTGTGTACGGGGGAGGCAACTGAGCTATCGCCTCAAACTTTAGAGGATCGACCCTAATCGTTGTTGTCGAAACTATGAAACCTATCATACGACCTGGTGTTACGCAAAATTTTCATGTGTTTGGTTTCAAGTGAATTCGGTAGTAGCGACATTGCTCAAAGATGAGTTGAAGGTGTGTGGGATGATCAAATCTCTTACGAGATCATGATGCTAAATAATCAAGATAAGCCTTGACTATGTGTTTGAGATCATGGAAAGAAAAATACATGGCCCACTGAAAAGTATCTCCAACATTTTTTAGACCAAAAGCATCTTCGGATAAGCGAATGTACGCCACAGACAAATGAAAGTGATTTTGTGTTGGTATTTGGGATTGATCTGTATCTAATTGTATCCCAAAAAAACATCCATGAAAAAAGACCTCGCATCCTGCGCATTCATCAACAATCTGGTCGATAAATGGAGTGGGGAAATTATCCTTTGGAAAGGCCTTGTTAAAATCACAAAAGTCCATACATACGTGAATCGTACCCTGTTTTTTGTTGACTGGAATGAGATTTGACACCCATTGAGTCAATTGGATGGGGTAGATGAAACCATCTTTAAGAAATTTCTCAACTTCAACCTTAATAGTTGATGCTTTATTAGGATTAACCAGACGAAGCTTCTGTCATACCAACTTAGCATCAGGATATGTCGTGATTTCATGTTCGATGATTCTTAGATATATGGCAGGCATTTCCTCGTAAGACCAAGAAAACATGTCGCAAAATTATTTAAATAAATCCCTGTAGATTCAAATCTTCTCGGGGGAGCATTCCACTCTGATGGAGACATTCTCCACGATGCCAGGGGTTCTGGAGATATCAATAGGTATCATTCTAGCAATGGTTTCCATATTTTCTTCATCGTAAACTACATGCATAGCCAAAGGATTGATAGCACAATACCTATCTCTAGTCATAGTCAGAGTGAATTCACCTACTTCAATTCTTCTTAACTCTGGGAGGAAATAAGATATGTGATGGAGATCATCCCAGGGTCTGTCTGGACTAATCATTGCCTCAATAATCCCCTCGTCTGAGGGCAATACTAAGTCTAAAGAACCAGTATCAGCGAGGGAACCTTGAGCCCAAATAGGATCGAGAACTAGATATAACTACTGTGCGGGAGTCAAATCAGGATCAGTGAAAGCTTGCTGGACTATAGAGTACGCAACCTCTACTGTGGACAAAGCATGGCCATACCATGGTGCCCTATCCCTTCCATCGTGGTTGATGGGGAAGGAAGATTCCACGGATCATCAAAGTAAGTCATACGAAATGACGAGACTTGAAAATTTTCAATCTTAGGCTAGTTGGAGACAGCCGATATGAACTTAACGTCACAAGAAGGAGGCGAGTAATCAAAAGTACCCATCAAAGGTGGGCACAAACCAACCCCTATCTTGACAATGTCGGGTTGAGGTTTATCAGTCATCGAGATCATGGATTCCCCCGATGAAGGGTCAGGACAGGAGAAGGACAACTGATCAATGGACACGATCCAACCCTCATGTAGAAACAATAAGACACGGAAAATTGTAGTGACCACTGCATGCATAGCATAGTTCCAACTCATTCCTAACAAGATATTGTACTTGAGAGATGCATCGACCACTTCAACCTCGGCGCACATGGTCTTCCCCCTTAACTGCACGGGGAAAGAGGGAATGATTCCATGTGGTCAGAATGAATGATCATCGAAAGAGGTAATAACAGTAGGTGACGAAGACAAAATGGGTTGGCCAATGGTGTTCCAACATGCCAACGACATCACGCATGTCGAGGCACCCTCATCAACCACCGTGCGGAAAATGTTCCAAGTAAAAGTTTTCATGGTGTAAGCCACTACTATCTGAAACACCACATGATAAGGGAGACAAGGTTTTAAGTTGGTCATATCAAGCATGATCGTTCTCGGATTACAAGACTCAACAGATCCCAAGGCAGCTAACAAAGCCTTTCTCTGGGAAGGGCATCTCCAGAGGACCTCCTAAGCAGACATTGCACAAGGGGTTTGAGAAAAATCCTCCACCACAGAGTAGTTAAGAGCAGCCCTTGCATTTGGATTGTGGGAAGATTTCTTGAACGCACCTTTTGGGATGTGTGTCATTGTTTCTCCAAACGTCTTCTCAATCTGAAGAGGAAGACGTGGGTTTTTGGCTTCTTTACCCTTCTCAGAGATGTTTGGTATTTTGTAGTTGCGTGTCCTAGTTTCTATATCAATGTTACCTTTCAACATATACACATTCACGGATGAAGAATTACTCGAAGATGGAGGGGGTCCCTGACTGTCCCCTTCCATGCTCGAAGAGGCTTGAATTAAATTTTTCCTATGTGGAAATGGGTTTGTTAACACGGCAGGCTGTTGCTGTGCCAATAACTTATGGGCCTCCACAAGCTGAGGATACAGTTGAGTCGGATGGTCTTCCGTGCAAATATTACATAGATACTTCGACTTCTTCTTTTCTGTCTTGCCCCCGCCAGCATTATTGGTAGGTTTCTTATCCCCCTTATCCTTCTTTCACTATTTCTTCTTTCCATCAAGAGGTTGGGTGGCCTTCAGGTTTGTCGATTTCACACTGTGTACATCCTATGTTTGAGTAGGGGGAGAAACTGAACAAGTGGTCTAGCTGGCCGCTGTCTGTTTTATTGACAATTGTTGTAATTGATTTGGCAGCTGATCAACAAGCTTCATTTGTGTTGAACCAATAATACCATCTACATGTGGTCTAGATCTTTGTCTGTTCTTTTCAAGTACCGACCGTGGTGCATTTGAAAAAACTTAGTTGAGCTCTCATTATCCCTTGTTCTTCTTAAAATACCCTTGATGTTGCTACGTCTTTGGATAACTAAGGTACCAAAGACTTAAGGAATCACTCAAGAAGGAATGTTGGTGGGACTGGTAATTTTATCAAACTCTTCTAGCATCTCCATTCTCAGATGTGATCTGAGATATGGTTCATATTTTACTGCTCAAAGTTGGCCAACAACTCGGTTTCGGCGTCGTATCTCACAGGTAATTGAAAATGATTTAAGAAAACCATTGCCAATTCTCCAAATGTAAAGTATCTTGAGCGGTCGAGCTCAATGTACCATTACGCAGCACTCTCGATGAAAGTGCGTTGAAACAAACGCAACTGGACGGATTCGTCTCTTAATGAGTTGGATGAGCACCATAAATGGAAGGTAGTCACATGATCACCTAGATATTCATCAGGCTTAGCTTCAAACTTTTGAATGTCTGAAGGCAACTTGGTTGGCATAATATGCCAACACGGTTCATGAAATATGGGTTCGTTTAATAACCTTGTCAAGTCTATCAAGTGCAAAGTTGCCAGAAATGGTAATTTGGGTTGTTGATTATAACCAGGGAAAAAGGAGCCTGGAGTTTCGCTGGCAACAGGTTGCCAAGAAAAGTTAGGTTGTTGGCTAGGGTTCTGGTAATAACCATGGTCATGACAAGCATACGGGTTCTTCTCTTGTTGAGATGTCATTGGTTGACTCCCATAATAAGACGTAGAAGTTTGGGCTTGCGTTGCACTCCAAGGATTTTGGGAAGGGTTGCCCCCTGTCGATCTGACGAGCATAGATCCTAAGCCTTTCCTAGGGTTCCATTGGCTATGGAAGGTGTTTCCCCCAGTTGTCATCCTTGACGAGGGAATTGATCCCTGCCATGGATTCCAAGGTCCTTGTGAGGAAGGAATTCCTGAGTTTCCCCCCTGTGTAGGAATAGTACCCTGCATAGGATTTTGTTGTCCATAAACGGGGTTTCCCCTAGCCGAGACGACAGCTGATGAGAATGTGTTGTTACCAAATGCATCGAGTAAAGAGAATGATGTTGAAACTACCGACATGATATAAGAAGGAATTCCTTGACTACCTACTCCAAACGAACTATAATTTACGTTCGGCCTGGTGGAGTGTTGGTGAGCACTGCCAAGCGAAGGGGACGAATGAGTTATATGATCCCCTCCATAAGGGAAAGCGTTATAGGGAGCTGAAGTTCCCCCCATGGATCCTTGCAGAGGAGCGTTCGAGCTCCCTACCCCCAGGCCTAAATTCTGTAGAGTGGAGTAGGAAAGGACAGAATTCATATCGAAGCCAGACATCCTGTATGAGAACGGAGGGCCTGTCGCACTCTGGGTGAAAGGAGTAGTGATCACCGCTATAAACGGAATCAGACCATTACCTGAGGTAGAGGCGATCGAGACCATAGTGGTCCAGACCGATGACGGTTGGTTTGGAGGCTGAAAACCCCCTGTAGTGACAGTCATAGGGGGAGTATGAGGATTCCCTGAATAAGTAGCAGCATTTGTCTCCATCGCTGCTTGTGACACTACCTGACACTCATAAGGGTCAACCTATACGAAGATGGGCATCGATAGATCGGTTATTGGAGGGTTATACGGACCAAGAGCTTCCACTCCAAGGTCATAAATGGTTGGTTCCTTCGAAATCAAATGTTCTCATCTTGGAGATGGTTCAGTCTCAGTTTCTTGTGGCCCGATCACCTCAAAGACCCTTGGTGGTCTAGTCTTTGCCTTAGTGGTGGCGGGGGTGGCTCCAGATTAACCGACGGTAGGCCAAGAAGCCTTTGCGACTGACAGAGCTCCTAATCCTCCATAGTGTGAGAAGATCGATGACACACTAGGGATTTCTATTAATGTTAAAGACTGTTACACACTAGAAAAATCTCCTATGAGATAAGACAAGCAAATCACTAGCTAGTTGGAAGAATAGTTACACCAACCAACACTAGAGAAAATTACCAGTGCAAGTGCAACATGAATATGGAAGCACCCTTTGGGTATACACTGCAAAGAGTGGCATGATTTCTTCCCTAGGTACTACCATATACCCCCACAGTCACCTATGTAAGTCACTAAGATAAAGGCAACTAGGTTTCCAATGCGCGAACAATCACCAAGCGGGTACAGTCGATAGTCGAGTGGACCACAATGAGCAGGGTATCAAGCTTGAAACCTATCAAGGGTATCGAAAGAAAGTGTTATGAAAGACAACTGAGGACCTCAAACAGATTCAAGACCCATGAAGCTCCATGGAAAATGTGATCAATGAAATCCCAAGATAATCCCTCTATATGTGTTCCCCACTACACTTGGTCCGGCTTGGGAGGGTTTATCTCCGCTACCTTTCCGCACGCGACCTCGTGTTTAGCCCCTGTGTTAGAGGGGGGTCCCGGATAACTTTCAAGGTTACTTTACTTTTAAGCACTCCCTAGCACAGACTCCTATGTTTGTTTTTGTAGCCTTGAAGAGTTTCCTCTCCAATCCTAAATCAAGGCTCTAGCCTAGACTAAATTTATGGACTCTACAAACACAAAGTCTAATAATTTTTAATTAAGCATTAATTTTAGTGGTTGTCTTAAGTCAAAGGGAACGGAATTGAAACCAATGATGTTCTTTTAGAGACAAAAGAGAAGAGCAAAAAATGAAACTGAAAACAAACTACTTCTTCTTCACAAATAAATATTTGCCAAATTAAACTCTTAACCAAAAAAATTTGTAACTATTTTTCTCAGATCTTTGAAAAGAAAAACCTAAAACAAGATTTCGCTCGACTACGAGCTACTTAATTTCCTAAGTATTCAAATAAAGAACTTAAGAAAACTTTATTTTTCCTTGATAAATAAAGCAACTAACCTAAACTGCTTTTACCAAACAAAGAAATGAAAAGCATTTTTTTATTATTATTTTATGCTTCAAAACAAGAAACTTGAAAATGAATTATTTTCTTTTCTTCTAAATAAAAGAAGGGGAAAATGAAGACAAGACAATACCAAGAAATGACTTCTGGACCACCGTAGACTGCACGGAGTCACTGACAATGCCAAACAGGCAGATCAGAACAGACTCACAAACTCGTCTAAAAGCCCTAATAAAGAAAGTGCAAGAAAACTTTGGTAAAGAAAAGCTATAATGAGGTCATACCTAGGCTACAAACTGTTATAACAGAGACCAAGACTAGATCAAGAAAACCCCTGAGAAGTATGACTTCTGACAAGGAAGAGGATGATTACCTCTTCTTTAAAAAACATTTTCTCAACACAGGCACACTATTGACACTTCAGCATCTTGTGTATGTATGCGGGTTGTCTAAAGGTAGGGTGTGTATGTATGCGTGCAGACCCACTACAGGCCGCGTACACCTATTTAAATTTCTAAAAAAAAAAACAACAGTCAAGCCAACAAGGCAGGGAGTATTGGTATGGAAGACCAGAATCCCTTAAAGACTTGGACACTTACAGAAACTCACAAAAGGCATTTAAACCATTTAAAACACCCAAAAAAAATATCCCCTCAAAACCCTAGAGGCTTCCCCAGTATGGTCGCCAATTCTTCTATAGTAGGAAAATCCCCTACGGACTACACTAGGGTTTTAAAGTGCAAGCAGATCTAACCATATAAATTCTCCTACTTTTAACAACTATCCTGACATTACCCCACAATCATACATAAAAAACAAAGTATAGGGATCCAGTAAGCTTACCTTAAACTCCGCGTCCGGTGTCGATTCCTTTGTGCTCATTTGTTTCTCGATTGCAGATCTCCTCCCAAGGCCAACCTACATTCACCAAAAGAAAAACAAGAAACTATAAGCATGCATTCTATATATGGATTAGTGGGTTAGATATCATAACCAAAATACAAATAAATCATAAAGATTGAAGACATCATTTGGCGGGACAGAAAAAGTATTTCTTTATATTAATCTCACAAATCCGCTTACAATATGAGATTGGAAACTACTCCTTGAACTCGGTCCTTGGCTCCTCTTCATCATGCACCAACTTATTCCACGTATTCTTCTCCTCTTCAATTATCTCTAGGGAAATGGAAAGGGTTTTCAATGGAGGAAAAAGTACTAGAAAAAGGAATTATGGCTCAAACTCATAATGTGGTTGCAAAATATTGGGGCAAAGGGAGGATATTGAAATGGGCAGAGTTTCTTTTCTCTCATGCTTCTTCCTAGAATGGGACCCCAACACCTTCTTTTATAGGCCAAAAAGATAGTTATTCAGTTGGGTGACCGGCTATGGGTGGTCAAATGGTTAGGTAACTACCCAAAAACCCGTATCCCTTTGCAAATTTTTATTTTTTGCGCTTTTTGTGAGTATACACATGATGTAATGGTGCAACAAGCATGTGTACATGGGAAGTAGTGGTGCAGGGCACGTACATCTTCAAAAAAATGGATTTTTAAAAGAGTTGTTCAATGATGGCTTGGCAAAAATAGTAAATAATATGTCCTGATGCCAGGTATGCATGTCTGGTAAAATTTAGGGTTATAACACAAAGTCCACTCTCTTTTGCAACTCCAAAAGGTTAAATCTCATGCACTTTCCTCTAGATCCAATGGCTATTCATCCACGCACTCAAATCTAACCTTTGAGATCTGATCTCCTCCCTACGTGTTCTTTTAATTGTCTAAACATGGTTCCAATGGTCTAGATCTTTCACAATGCTCAATCCAATGATCACTGTTGCTCCTCCTCCTGAGATTTCTCTTTTTCCCAGACTTGGAATATTTCAGATGTTTCGAACATCTCGACCTTCGATTTACTTCCTACGAGCCCTGATGTATGGTCTCGACTTCCACTTTCCCTCTTGAGCCTACGAACTTGAAACAAGTTCACCTCTTGGACCTCATCTGCACTTCTAAAAAGCGCTTTTCTCTTCTGAGCTTGGTCCTTAGGGATTTTTGAATTCCCAGGTACTCCTTGCATTAATATTCCTGCATCATATCAATGGTCCACGACCTTCCTCGATCCAACAATCCAGATCACATCACAACTTCTGCTTTCGGAATTTTAGTCATGCCAATGTGCGATTATCCCAATGTGTGAACTCTGATCTCGCCAATCTAACGGTCAAGGAGGGTCTCGATAGATCCTTGGATCTATGGTCTAGGTCACATTGCTACTTTGGGTTTCGGAGGATACGTCCCCTTCACGATTATTACCAACATTCGTCGAACTTGTGAAGACTGAGGGAATCGAGGTGCTAACGCTTACACCCCTTCTTCAAATCTAATGGTCGCGATAGAATTTGGATTATCCTGAATGGGTCTTGTCCATTCACCTTCCAAATGAAAGGATATTCTCTTTCGATACTTGAATCTCACTATTCTTCCTGAGCTTGTTTGGCTCTGAAAAGCTTAAGAGATTTTCACTCTTTCTCTTGAATGTAATGCTTGGAAGAATTCTTTCGTGCACCCCTTACGTTCATTTCTCCGCACTACAACTTAAGTAGTTCTCGGTCTTTGTTTTCCTCATAGAGATCCTATGCATATCTACACTACCTCTCATGAGCTTAACAAGCTCCTTCCTCCAAGGGAATCAGAACAACTAGGAGGGTAGACATGCATACATGAAACTGTACCTAGGGTCGATGAACACACATTTCGTGGCTCTAGCTTACGCCGCCACAGGATGCAAGCATTTACGAGTACAAGTCATGTTTGAAACATACAATTTCTTACTTGCATAAATACACAATTAAGCAAAAATAGAAGGGATATAGTCTATCCATTAAACAATCATGCACATTCCTGAAACATTCATGGGATATCCAACTTTAACTCACAGTACCACTTAAATACACAAGATATGCGATTACTTATCTATTATAGGTGGTAGCCAACTAACTGACTATGGGTGTTCGTCCTTCCACTCGACCATAGGCTCAGAGGCATTAATTCTTAGCACTATGGACACCCCCATGCCAATCCATGATATTACCAGGGAACTCTCATGGTTCTCAAGGATTCTTTCTCTGCTTCATATTCTACTTAGGTTTTGTTCTCTGCAAACTTTCAGAGATTTCTCTCTCTGTTATGGCCCTGGAGAGGTTTATCATACGCTCACTCAGCGTCAAGCTCATAGCCTTCTATTCATTATCCCCCTTGGAGAGGTCCATGCATCTCCCTTACGATATTTTCATCTCTCGTCTCCTCTCTCCTTTCTGGTTATTCGTGTGTATGTATCTTACCTTCCTTCTGTCAGAAGAAAGCTTGGGTCTGCAAGTCTCTGTGGTACTTCGGGATGACATTCTGCAGCTATACCATGCTTCCATTCATGGGGGTGGTTGATAATTCAACCACTGGTCCTTTCTTCATTAACTAATTTTTCTCCTTGGGATCCAAAGGAGATTTATTATCCCCATCAAGGGAAATTTGGGGTTATTTGATATAATGAACCCTCTCTTATAACTTTCTCAGTCTTTCCTCTAGTAATATCATGGAAAATACTTTCAAAGCTTCACCCCCACAGTCATTTATTGGCAACTCAAACAATAATACATTTACATTGTCCACATGCCTTAGAATGGTAATCTTATTTTATGATTAATTACAAACTGGAGGAAACAGGGATATTACACACATCCATGAAATCTTGGAATTTCCCTTGCATTTACATCGTTAATATCATGAGAAAATCCCCGAACATTTGAATAATGAAAAGGATCATACCAATTGGCCAGCCATGGAAGGTTGTTATGAATACCAAATTGGCATGCACAACATCCCTATTGGTTATTGTGCATAAACCTTTGGATCATTAGTTAATTAGTACCCAACTACATAAAAACTATGTAACATTTCTACTAAGGGTCCAAGGCTTTTAAGGTCCTAACCCGCACATAGGTAGATCAATGTATTCGAATGTAATAAAGGTCAATATTAATAAGACCTTTCAATAAAATAGAATAAGGCAGATGTAAGAAGACCTAATAGAAGCTTCCTCTTCTAGAAGGATCTTCCTCTAGATGCTTCTCTTAATAGACACATTTAGTATAAATAAGGGTCGAGGGTATGAAAACCCTAGCTTGGAGATTATTGTAACAGAGCGCTGCTCGACTGGAGGTTGCCCCCTCAAAGAGGCCTATGAACATTGCTATCTGAATCAAAGTGTTGTTTCTGTTGCTATTTCGTATATCATTTATGTGTATTGTGAAGATTATGCTGGATATTTTACTGTTATTCTATCATTTCTAGTATTTCATTTATGTTCTGCATATTTTATATATCTGGTATCTTGAAAGTGGTATCAGAGCACTTTCCTTGGCAGAAATTGTGGGTATTTTTTTTCAGGGTAGAGACGTATTTCGGTGTCTTTAAGCCATAGAGATCTGTCGTTACGCACATAAACCCGCGGTTGAGGGATTCATACACGCAGGAAATACAAGTGGTTCTTAAGCGCACATCTGTTGGCCACCCTTGTAACCCCTGTTGGTACCCCTTCGAGTGGTAGCGCATCAGACAACACCTGTGTACGGATCGGCCTAGATTTCCTGAAGCCCTCTGTAGATAAACCTATCGGTCGCTGGACTGCTATAGTATCACCAAGAACAGCACTCAGGAAGATACTCTCTAGTACCTGGGTAGTCGGATAGTACGGCTAAGGGTACGGTCTATCCTCCTTAGTTAGTGCCCTAAGATATTGGGTCGAGTACTACTGTTGGACCCCGCACATATATCAGAGAGCTATAGCACAGGGCAAACCCTTGTCTGTAGAACCCTTGAATACTTAACCCTTGGGGAACATAAACAACAACATAAACAAATTAAACCAGTGAGATCTATTGACGCGCATATTTATTGGCGTTGCTAAGTAAATACTCTCTGGTTCAGAATTTGGGGATTTCAGCACTACAACATTCTTCAGACCAAAGTATAACCCCGCAGTTGTAAAAAAAAAAAGTCTGGAAAAATTTTCACCATTATTTGAGACCTATTCCATTAGACTCATCTCTTTCCCCTTGTCACACTCATCCATATCATTTTTCGGCAAAAATTTCTGACCCCGTCCACTCCCATTTTTTCACCATTATTTGAGACCTATTCCATTAGACTCATCTCTTTCCCCTTGTCACATTCATCCATATCATTTTTCTGCAAAAATTTCTAACCTCGCCCGCTCCCTTTCCAGTTCACCCATCATCATGCCCCATACCTGTAGCCAAGAACTAGATTCTCACATCAACACCTTGGAATCTGGTTTCCTTAAGACCCAACAAGAAGTGCAACAACCCAGTGCTACTATGTCCTCCCATGATGCCTCCATCAATACCTCCATAAATGCATCTGTCCATGTAGTCGTGCAGTCCGCAATGGCGTAAGTCAAAAACGAACTTGAATCTGTCTTTGTATCACTCTGCACCAAACACAAAATCCCTCTTGATGACTCTTTAGATGATGCACATAAAAAGACTGAAGGTGAAACTTCTTCCCATTCCTTTCAACCACATCACTTTCAAATGGACATACGCCTTCCGCGGGTGGATGTAACCAAATTTGATGGCTCAGACCCCACTGGTTGGGTCACACAAATGGAACATTATTTCTCTCTCTACTGTAAATTCTAACCTTGTACAATATCTACTTCAAACTGATATTCAGAAAAGAACAGAAAAGATACAATGGCAAATACAAACATTACACAGAGATTTTTCACCTGGAAACCCAAACCGGGAAAACTAGCATATATTATATTGATACAATTGTGTTACATTGTTTACAATACAATATACATATAGGAGC
>ML782458.1:296520-343579 GCA_009831015.1 Picea engelmannii | reverse complement strand
GAAAATTAGTTGGTAGAAAATGGTTGTTCAAGAAGAAGTTTAACGCAGAAGGTAAAGTGGAGAAATACAAAGCTCGGTTAGTAGCAAAAGGTTATTCCCAGGTAGAGGGAATTGACTTTGGTGAGATTTTTTCTCCTGTTGCTTCTATTAGATTTATTTTATCTATTGCTGCTACTTTTGATCTTGAAGTGGAACAAATGGATGTGAAGACAGCATTCCTACATGGGGACCTGGAAGAAGAAATCTACATGAAGCAGCCAGAAGGATTTGTAGAGAAGGGAAAGAAAGAGCTAGTCTATAAGCTAAAGAAGTCACTATACGGTCTGAAGCAATCACCTAGGATGTGGTACCAAAAGTTTGACACATACATCCTTGGATTGGGATTTGTAAGAAGTAGGGTTGATCACTGTGTATATTCCAAGCAGGTTGGTAATCACTTCATTTATGTAGTGTTGTATGTTGATGACATGTTGTTGGTAGGAAATAACATGGATGTTATCAAGGAGGTGAAATCGCAGCTATCTTCCAAATTTGACATGAAGGATCTCGGTGCTGCTAACTTAATTCTGGGAATGGAGATTAAAAGAGATCGTGCAAATAGGAAACTCTAGTTGAATCTAAGAAAATATGTTGAAACGATATTGCAGAGGTTTAATATGCATGGAAGTAAACTAGTCAAGGTTCCTATTCCTATAGGTGTAAAGTTATCTGCAGATCAGTGTCCCAAGACACAAGAAGAAGAAGAGGACATGTCCCATGTTCCATATGCCAGTGTAGTTGGCAGTTTGATGTATGTAATGGTTTGTACTAGACCAGGCATTGCACATGCAGTGGGAGTTTTGAGCAGGTATATGTCAAAACCAGGGAAGGAGCATTGGACAGCAGTAAAGAGGGTCTTTAGGTATCTTCGTGGCACCACTGGTTATGGATTATGCTACCAAGGAAGACTAGTATTAGACAGAGTGGTGGACATACATGGCTTTCTTGATGCAGACTGGGCTAGAGATTTGGATCGCAGAAGATCTACAAGTGGGTATGTGTTTAACCTATTTGGAGGAGAAATCAGTTAGATGAGAAAAAGACAGGTTGTAGTGGCACTCTCAACTACAGAAGCTTAATACATGGCAGCCACTCATGCAATCAAGGAAGAAGTATGGTTGCAAAGATTGTGTTCAGGTATTGGGTTGGTACAACAAGCAATGAGATTAGACGGTGACAGTCAGAGTGCAATATTCCTGGAAAAGAACCTAGCTTATCATTTGAAGACAAATCATATTGATTTTCAGTATCACTTTGTGAGAGACATGGTTGAGGAAAAGAAGGTGTTGCTGGAAAAGGTTGACACTTTGAAGAATGTTGCAGATTCATTGACAAAGTTTGTGAGCACAGAAAACTTCTCTTGGTGTAGAGTAACAATGGGCATTGTTGCCCAAGATTGCTGACTATATAATCCCCTGGACCCCTAGATGCAAAGAAAACAACAAGTGGGAGAATGTTGGGTATGTGTTATATTCTTTGCATGTGTGTGTGTGTGGGTGCATCAGATACGACAACTGCGCCCCGAAAAAAAAATTTGGGCGATTTTTGCTATTTTTAGTTGATTTGTAAATTAATCCCGGATTAATGGATTAGGGTTTTGGTATCTACGAAATACCTAAAAACATAAAACATTGTATATATTGTATGGAAAATGGTGAAATTCGATATAATGAAAATAAGAAAGGTTTTCCCTGTTGAGGGTTTCCGGTAAAAATCTTTGTGTACTCTGTGTATGAGCCATTGATTAATTTTTGTATTTCTTAAGAATCTATATGCATTGCTTTACTTCGCAGGTTTAAAACTTACACCTTGCAGATTTTCTGGATCCTACAGTCCTCGCAACTTCGCGAGCTCTCCTTGGAGAATTTCAACCGCTCGTTCCCTCCTTGACAGCTTCTGCGAAATGAACCAGTGTTCTCCTACTAGGACTTAACTTCTGCGAGACATTTTCAATCTTCGTCTCCCTTTGAGTACCTTGAAAGGTGCTGACCCTCCTGAGATTTTTCTTGCAACTCAAGTCTCGAAAGGACTCTTGTGCACACTCCTTGTGGAAATATTTCAAATACTTCTAAGTGTTTGATTCTTCAACTCTGTACACCCTCTGCAACAATAGTCCCTCACCTTTCTACCTTAGTTGATAAGGTTAAGGTCTCAACTAGCCTGTGCACACCTTGCGTGGCTTCTGTGGTCCACCTGCACTTCTGCTGGAATGAGAAAAACGGTATCTCTCCTAAGCTTTCTGAGATAAAACTCTGAACCCTGGTCAATGCACACCTTGCGGATGTTTCACTGCACTCCTTGCAGGAACTTCTCTTACTCAGGAAGAGAAACAATTGAAACTCATTCTCTCTCTCTCTCTCTCTCTCTCTCAGACTTCAGCATTTAGCATGAAATCATACATTCAACACAGTATTAAAGCAAATGCATAACAGAGAGAATAAAAAAACTGTAAGCATACCATTCACCATGTATAAACAGAAAACATCATAACACCATGAAATATGATTCAAAGCTTAATATATTAATTCAAAGCTCATGTACATGGATTCTTCTTTTCAACTCTCTTCTACAGCTCTCTTCTTCTGTGTTATGCTAATATTAATAATACAATGATACAAGAGTGAGGGTGTCTATATTCATTTTCCCTCCTGCTCTCTAAACTGTTTAATCTATAATTTAAATCTACCTACTTTCATTAACTGGGCTTCAATGCCTTTTACATTGACAGATGAGAGAAAATCACTCACGATCTGTTTACAACAGCCAGACATAAATGCAAGTACGCTTCTAGCTATTACATTTATATCCACTTCTTAATCTTCCAAAACATTTAAAAACGTGAAAATTGTGTTAGCGCTTTTCCCAACTGGCTTCTGCATCCATGCTTGCTTGGTTGTTGACGATGCTCCTATATCATACTCCTTAGCTTGAAAATTTTCATGAACTCATGTTCATGAGCTCTTGCACGGTCTGTCCATGCTTCTAAATTTCTGCTTCATCTTCCCAACTGGCATCTTCAGCTGGATGTCCCTTCCATTTGACCAAGTATTCAAAATACTCCTTCCTCCTGGTCTTTTTGCTAATCCTCTTGTCAATTATGCTTTCCATCTGTGGATTTTCATCTACAGGCATTTATTTTGTCCATTGAACTTCTTTTTGTTCCTCCTCTACTCATGCTTCTTCAGCTTTGTAAGGGTACAAATCCGCAACGTTGAATATCGGTGAAATTCCAATCCCATCGGGTAATTCAATCTCATATGTATTTGCCCCAAATTTCCTTATGACCTTGCACGGTCCAATCTTTTTCATCTTTAGTTTGGTATGTGTTCCTCTTGGGAACCTCTCCTTCCTCAGATGTGCAAGAATCAAATCACCAACTTCAAATTGAAGTTCTCGCCTGTGTTGATCTTCTATGTGCTTGTATTCTTGATTTGAATTCTTCAATCACTCTTTGACTCGACTGTGAAGCTCCTTCATTGCTTCTGCAAAGTCCTCTGCACTAGCGCTTCTGAATTCATTTTTCTCTGAATCTTTCAATTCAAAAAATCCCCTTGGCTGCATTCCATATACAATATGGAATGGACTCTACCCTGTGCTTCTGTTAAGCGAGTCATTATAAGAAAATTTTGCCTGTGGCAGAATGTGATCCCACTAACTGTGGTGTTCAGTCACTAGGCTCCTCAACAAATCCCCCAAGCTCCTGTTCACAACTTATGTCTGTCCATCTGTCTGAGGATGATACGCTGAGATAAATGACAAACTTGTCCCCAACTTCTTCCATAAATTCCTCCAGAAATGTCCCACAAACTTGGTATCTCAATCAGAAACAATACTCCTTGGCAAGTCGTGAAGTCTGACGACTTCCTTGAAAAACAGGTTCGCAATATGAGTTGCATCGTTGGTTTTCTGGCATGGTATGAAATGTGCCATTTTTGAAAATCTGTCAACTACCACAAATATTGAATCACACCCTCTTTGTGTCATTGGTAGTCCCAATATGAAATCCATGCTCACTACATCCCACGACCTTGCAGGTATGGGTAATGGTTGGCATAACCCTGCATTCTTCCTTTTCCCTTTTGTGTGCTGGCAAATTCTGCACCTGTCCACAAATTTCTTGACATTTGTCCTCATGCTTAGCCAAAAATATGATCCATTCAACTTCGAGAACGTCTTATCATGACCGAAGTGTCCGACAAATCCTCCACTGTGCTTTTCCTTCAGCAAATTCTCCCTCATGGAGAATTTTGGAATACATATTTGTTTGCCCCTGAACAATAATCCATCCTGGATCATGTATTTAATCCATTGGTTTCTGTCCCTGAGAACTGGATTCTCAAACGCCTCGTATGCTTCCTTAAAATCTAGATCATCCCTGTACATTTCTTTGAGGTTATCAAAACGCAAAGTTTTGACTCTGAATTCCTGCATAAGAAAACATTTCCTGCTCAAAGCATCAGCAACTTTTTTAGCAGTTCCAGAAATATGATTAATCACAAAAGTAAAATTCAGCATGAATTCAACCCATTTAGCATGTTTTTGGTTCAACTTCTATTGAGTCATGAATTGTAAAGCATGATTATCATTGTACAAAACAAACTCTTTAGGAACCAAATAATGTCTCCATTTCTTCAGCACTTGTATGATCGCATAAATTCCTTGTCATATGTGGAGTACTTAACCTTCACCTCATTCAGTTTTTCACTGAAGTGTGCGATCGGTCTGTCATCTTGTCTCAAAACCACTCCTATTGCAAATCCACTCGTGTCACACCTGACCTGAAATGTCTTGCTAAAATACGACAAAACCAGAATTGGCTGCTCAGTGATCTTCTTCTTCAATAGGTTGAAACTCTTCTCTACTCCCTCTGTCCAGTGAAAAGATTTATGTCTTTTCTTCACCATATCCATCATTGGTGTGCTAATCCCATTGAAATTTCGTATGAATTTCTTGTAGAAACTTGCTAAACCATGGAAGCTTCCAAATTCGAACACAGTTTTTGGTGATGGCCAATTCTTAATTGCATTCACCTTTTCGGGATCCATCTTCAGTTTATTTGCAGAGATAACAAAACCCAAATAAATGAGTTTTGTTCTCATAAATTATGATTTCTTCATATTAATCAGCAATTTCTCTTGCTATAATATCTTCATCACTGCAGCTAAATGATTTAAGTGCTCTTCTTCTATCTTGTTGAAAATTAATATATCTTCAAGATATACAATGACGAATTTCCCAATGAAATCCTTCAGGACTTCATTCATCAATCTCATGAAAGTATTGGGTGCATTAGTTAATCCAAATGGCATGACAAGCCATTTATACAGCTCCTCATTCGTCATGAATGTTGTCTTCCATTCATCACCTGCTCTCATGCAAATCTAATGATACGTGCTTTTCAAATCAATTTTTGAAAAAAATCTTGCTCCACTCAAGAAATCCATCAAGTCATCCATCCTTGGTAATGGAAATCTGTATCTGATGGTAATCTTATTGATTTCCCTTGAGTCTGTACACATCCTCCATCTTCCATCTTTCTTTAGGCTGAATACTATCGGAACAGCACATGGACTCAAGCTCTCTTGAATAAATCCTTTGTCGATTAAGTCTTGGACCTGCCTCTTGACTTCTTCATTCTCCTCTGGCGTCAACCTGTATGTTGCTTTGTTTGGTAAACTGGCTCTAGGTATAAGATCAATGTGATGGCTTATACTCTTGATCGGTGGCAACGAACAAGGTAGTTCATCCACTACTATATCAGTGAACTCTTCTAGCAACTTCTGGATTTCCTCTGGTAAATCATCCACTCTTGTACTGGTCAAAAAAATTCTAGGCTTCCTGACCACAACAAATTGTGTGTCTTCCTTCTTCTTAACCTCATTAAGAAGTTCCTTCCCACTCATGAGAAGTACAGTGTTTCTCACCTCTGGTTTCACTTCTTTGTCCTTGATCGGTAGCAACATGTGCGTTCTCCCATTTTTCTCCAGGGTGTACATGTTCTTTCTCCCATCATGAACCACATTCTTGTCATATTGCCATGGTCTACCCAACAATAGATGACAAACATCCATGGGAATGACAACACATAATATTTCATCCTTATATCCCCCTATTTTAAATTCAACTGAACATTGTTTAGTGACATTTACTTGATGTCCTTTTTGTAGCCACGAAACTCTGTATGGGATTGGATGTACAATAGTCTCCGGCTCCAGCTTTTCTACCATATCTGTAGAAATGAGATTGTCTGTGCTACCACTTTCCACGATGACTTTGCATACTCTGTCTTTGGTTTTGAAAGCAGTCTTAAACAGACTATTCCTTTGGGTTGGGTTCTCTGCCTCCTTTTCTGGCGTTAAGAGAACTTTCCTCATCATTAAGGATCTTCCACCCTTAGCATCTTCTGCCTCAACATTCCGTCCTTGAGCTTTGGCAATGTGAGTCTCACCACCTTCTTTCTTTCTGTTTGGACACTCATAAGATTTATGTCCATTTTTCCCACAGACAAAACATTTCACTTCACCTCCTGGGCCTCTTCCTCTTCCTCTAGCTTGAGGAAAAGTATTTTTATTAGCATACTACCCTCTCTGTGAGCTTACTCCTCTCTTAGTTTGAGTTTGAGGTTTCTTCGCCTCTTCTTTAGGTTTCTGAGTTCTGTCTTGGGAAATTTTTTTGCCTCTGGCTTGACTTCTACCTCGGCCTCTTTGACCTTGCTTCTGGCTCAGCTTCTCTTCAGCTTTCAGAGCCATCTGATAAGAATCTTCCACAGTTCGAAGGGTCATCATGCTCATCTCATCCTAAATGTCATATCGCAAACCATTCATGTATATGGAAACCTTTTCATCATCGCTTTTCCGATGTCCTGCTCTGATGTTTATCTTGTAGAATTATTTAGTGTATTCTTTCACTGACATCAGCTTCTATCTCAAATTTTGCATCCTCCGAAACAGAGTAATTTGATAATCCTTGGGTATAAATTTGGCTTTCATATTTGCAACCATTCTATCCTGGCTCTTGATTTTCTACTTGCCCTTGCAGTGTCTCTCAGCATGCAGTTCATCCCACCATAGTGTTGCATTCCCTTTAAGTCTGGTGACAGCATGTTTGACTTTCTTGTCTTCCTCGACATCCTCATAGTTGAAGTATTTATCCATAGCTCTAATCCAATCTAGAAGCTCTTCAACATCTAGGTTTCCCTCATACACTAGAATGTCCATTTTTCTCTAGCACCTATCCTTGTGACAACCCTAAATAGGTGTTCGTCTGTAGCATCTTCAACTGTGACTTCTTCTCCTTCATTCCTAGCTTCATTTTCACTTTCGGCCTCACTGATATCCCCAGCATTGACTATGCGCCTATGTGTTGTCTCCATGGCATCAAGCTTGGCACGTAGTTCGCGCATTTCTCTTTCCACAGCTAGATCAGGCATTGGTCTGTCTCTTCTTCTTGGTGGCATGGATGTAAAATGTTCCTTTTTTCTCTACCAGAAAGAAAAGACTTGTTCTGGAGCTCTGATACCACTTGGTGTGTATCAGAGTACTCTTCTTACTCATGCTTCCTCCGTCTGCAATATACAAACAGAGTCAAGTTTTGATACCACTTTTGGTGCAGACCTCCAGCCCTCAGGTCGAGATCTTCTCAAGATCATTCTAAATATTCCTTCCTGAGTCTAATTGACTCTTTGTTTTTCCCCACAGGGAATCCCTCACACACTCAGCAGTGTATCCACAAGTCCTTATGAGTATTCCCCGTGTGATCAACCACAAAGAACCACTCAAGTCTCCCGATCTCAGTAAGATCGCGCCCTTCACAAAACTGGGACTTCGGGTTTCGCGATTCCACGATCCCTGTTGTCGAGAGTTCCTGTCTCTACAACCTCCAAAACCCGAAGTGTCGAATTCCGATGAGTTCACAAAGTTTGGCTTCCCAATGGACTTTTCACTTCATCAGGATTCTGGACTTCACGACTTCGCGAATTCGGATGCAAGGCTCCCAGCCCTTCGACCTCCAAAACCCTGAAACGATCAACAAGGTTTGACTCCACCTATTTGACGAAGACACGCCACATGTCCACTCGAATGATTTCTATCTCTGACATGGACTCTCGCCACCTCTCCCTCTTCCTAACTTTCGAGACTTGAACAAGCCTCCGACTACCATCCTCCTAACACTTCGAAATCTCGAATTTCGAAATCCTTCACTTAACAATTCTTTTCATGATTCGGGAGTTAGAATGACCACAGATTTTGGCTTACGCTCCGGACTTACGAACTTCGAATCCCCAAAATGATCTGACGGCTCACAATAGATCACAATAAATGATACACATCGATTTCTGATACCAAAGTGATGGGTTCGTCCATCCCTATACACCTTGTAGTTTTTCTAGATCCTACGGTCCTCACGACTTCGTGAGCTCTCCTTGGAGAATTTAAAACACTCGTTCCCTCCTTGACATCTTTTTCGAAATGAACCAGTATTCTCCCACTGGGAATTAACTTCTATAAGATATTTTCAATCTTTGTCTCCCATTGAGTACTTTGAAAGGTACTGACCCTCCTGAGCTTTCGCTTGCAACTCAAGTCTCGAAAGGACTCTTGCACGCACTCCTTGCGGAAATATTTCAAATACTTCTAAGTATTTGATTCTTTGACTCTATGGACCCTTTGCAACAACAGTCCCTCACCTTTCTACCTTAGTTGATAAGGTTAAGGTCTCGAATAGCCTGCGCACACCTTGCATGGCTTTTGTGCTCCACCTGCACTTCTGCTGGAATGAGAACAACGGTATCTCTCCTGAGATTTCTAAGATAAAACTCAGAACCCTGGTCAACGCACACCTTGCGGAGGTTTCACTACACTCCTTGTAGGAACTTCTCTTACTCAGGAAGAGAAACAATTGAAACTCATTCTCTCGCTCTCTCAGAATTCATACATTCAGCATGAAATCATACATTCAACACAGTATTAAATCAAATGCATAACAGAGAGAATAAAGAAACTATAAGCATACCATTCACCATGTATAAACAGAAAACATCATAACACCATGAAATCTGATTCAAAGATTCATATATTAATTCAAAGCTCCTATACAGGGATTCTTTTTTTCAACTCTCTGCTACAACTCTCTTCTTATGTGTTATGCTAATGTTAATAATACAATGATACAAGAGTAAGGGTGTCTATATTTGTTTTCCCTCCTACTCTCTAAACTGTCTAATCTATAATTTAAATCTACCTACTTTCATTAACTGGGTTTAAATGCCTTTTACATTGACAAATGAGAGCAAATCACTCACGATCTGTTTACAACATCCAGACATAAATGTAAGTACGCTTCTATATATTACATTTATATCCTCTTCTTAATATTTCAAAACATTTCAAAATGTGAAAAATGTGTTGGTGCTTTTCCCAGCTGGCTTCTGCATCCATGCTTGCTTGGCTGCTAACGATGCTCCTACATCACCTTTCCCTGGCATTCCTTGCTTTGCCTTGCCTTGACATGCCTTGCCTTGACATGCCTTTCCTTGACATGCCATGTCTTTCCTTGAAATGAATTTTCTTGACTTGACATGCCATTGTCTTGCCTTGACATGCCATTGTCTTGCCTTGACATGCCATGCATTACATTGACATGTTTTTCCTTGCGATCATGGTGCCCACAATCACTTGACACAGGGGTTGTGAAATTCAACCCCTTGTGTCGGATTTGCATTGTGCCTCACTGAAAAACCCTAGTTCTAGAGATCCTCTAAAAAACATTTTTACGACTAATGAAATCATAGTAGACAGGTCCCAGTATCTGGAATCTCATGCCAGGAGTCCAACAGAACTGACGGTTCGTCAATCTGAGGCATGGTTTGCATGTTATGGCATGTTGCAATTCGCCTCCTCAAGCCATTCAGGGACACAATGAAAATTCGATATGGGGGTAAAAAATCACAATAGGGAAACATAAGTGAGTTCCATAAGATCTGAAAGGTCCATATGTCCAATTCCCATGGGACCACGATGCCCACAATTTCCCAACACAGGGGTCCTGAATGTTGACCCCCTCTGTCGTATTTTCATTGTGCCTCATTAAGAAAAACTCTAGTTCTAGAGATCATGTAAGAAAAAAATTTATGGGTGACAAAATCATAGGAGAGGGGTTCCCCTAGATGGAATCTGATGTTAGGATTCTAGCAGAACTGACAATTCACCAATCTGAAGCACAGTTTGCATGTTATGCCAAGTTGCAACTCAGTTATTGAAGCCATTTAGGGAGACAATGACAATTTGGTCTGGTGGCACAAAATCACAACCCAACGATGTAAATGAGTTATGTAAGATCTGGAAGGTCCGTATGGCCAATGCCCATGTGACCATGGTGCCCACAATAGCTTGACATATGGGTTGTGAAATTTGATCCCCTGTGTTGGATTTGCATTATGCCTCACTGAGAAAAACCCTAGTTCCAAAGATCCTTTGTCAAACACTTTTATGGGTGACAAAATGATAGTAGAGGGATCCCCCTAGCTAGAATCGCGTTCCAAGATTCCAACGCAACTGATGGTTCTTCGATCTGAAGCACGGTTTGTGTGATATTTCGAGTTGCAACTCGCCTCCTAAAGCCATTCAGGGAGACAATGACAATTAGGTCCAGGGGAAAAAAATCAAAACCGAGCGACGTAACTGATTTATTTAAGCTTCGGAAGGTTTGTATGGCCAATTCCCACGCAACCACGGTGCCCACAATCGCCCAACACAGGGGTTTTGAAAGTTGACCCCCTGTGTTGGATTTGCATTATGCCTCACTGAGAAAAAATCTAGTTTCAATGATCCTCTAAGAAACACTTTTTTGGGCAATGGAATCACAAGAGAGTGGTCCCCCAAGCTAGAATACAATACCAGGAGTCCAATGGAACTGATGGTTTATCGATCTGAGGCACGGTTTGCATGTTATGCCGAGTTGCAACTTGGCTCCTGAAGCCATTCAGGGAGACAATGATAATTTGGTTCAGTGGCACAAAATGACAATCGGGTGAAGTAACGGACTTTCGTAAGATCTGGAAGGTCCATATGACCAATTCCCATGTGACCAAAGTTTGTCAATCTGAGGCATGGTTTGCATTTTATGGCCTGTTGCAATTTTCCTCCTGAAGCCATTTAGGGACACAATGACAATTTGGTATGGGGTACAAAATCACAATCAGGAAACATAATTGAGTTATGTAAGCTTTGGAATGTTTGTATGGTCAACTCCTATGAGACCATGATTCCCACAATCCCCCGACACATGGGTCTTGAAAGCTGACCCCCTGTGTCGGATTTGCATTGTGCCTTATTGAGAAAAACTATAGTTTCAGAGACCCTCTAAGAACCACCTTTTTGTGTGATGGAATCA
The DNA here is from genome assembly GCA_009831015.1 of Picea engelmannii. NCBI lineage: Eukaryota > Viridiplantae > Streptophyta > Pinopsida > Pinales > Pinaceae > Picea > Picea engelmannii. Next base: position 332,149 of record ML782458.1, on the reverse strand, counting down.
TAGGAGAGGGGTCCCCCTAATTGGAATCTAGTGCCAGGAGTCCAAAGGAACTGACGGTTCGTCGATCTAAGGCACGGTTTGCGTTTAATGACGAGTTGCAACTCACCTCCTGAATCCATTTAGGGAGACAATGACAATTTGGTCCAGTGGCACAAAATCACAAGCGAGTGACATAACTAAATTCTGTAAGCCTCGGAAGGTCTATATGGAAAACGCCCATGCAACCATGGTGCCCACAATCACCTGACATGAGAGTTGTGAAAGGTGACCCCCTGTGTCGTATTTTCTTTGTGCCTCACTGAGAAAAACCCTAGTTCAAGAGATCCTCTAACAAACACTTTTACGGGTGATGGAATCATAGGAGAGCGGTCCCCCTAGCTGGAATCACATGCCAAGAATACAATGGAACTAACGCTTTTTCGATCCGAGGCATGGTTTGCGTGTTATGGTAGGTTGAAATTTTCCTTCTAAAGCCATTCAGGGACACAATGACAATCTGGTCTAGGGATACAAAATCACAATCGGGCGACACAACTCAGTTCCGAAAGCTCCAGAATGTTCGTATGGCCAACTCTCATGGGACCATGATGCCCACAATCACCCAACATAGGGATCTTGAAAGTTCACCCCCTATGCCAGATTTGTATTGTGCCTCATTGAGAAAAACTCTAGTTTAAGAGATCCTATAAGAAACACTTTTTTGGGTGATGGAATCATAAGAGATTGGTCCCACAAGATGGAATCCAGTGCCAAGAATCAAATGGAACTGATGGTTCATCGATCTGAGGCATGGTTTGCATGTTATGTCGAGTTGTAACTCACCTCTTGAATCCATTTAGGGAGACAATGATAATTTGGTCGAGTGGCACAAAATCACAACCAAGTGACGTAATTGAGCTTCGTAAGCTTCGAAAGGTTTGTATGGCCAACTCCCATGTGGCCATGGTGCCCATAATAAATCGACATAGGGGTTGTGAAAGTTGACCCCCTGTGTCGGATTTCCATTGTGCGCCCTCACTGAGCAAAACCCTGGTTTTGGAGATCCTCTAACAAACACTTTTACGAGAAAATAAATCATAGGAGAGGGGTCCCCCTAGATGGAATCCAGTGCCAAGATCCCAATGGAGCTAATAGTTCGTCGATCCAAGGCATGGTTTGCATGTTATGGCATGTTGCAATTTGCATCCTCAAGACATCCAGGGACACAATAACAATTTGGTATGGGGTAAAAAATCTCAATCGAGTGATGTAACTGAGTTTCCTAAGCTTCGGAAGGTCTATATGTCCAACACCCATGGGATCAGGATGCCCACAATTGCTCGACATGGGGGTCTTGAAATTAGACCCCCTATGTCAAATTTGCATTGTGCCTCACTGGAAAATACTCTAGTGTTGGACATCCTCTAAGAAACACTTTTATGGGTGACAAAATCATAAGAGAGGGCTCCCCCTAGCTGGAATCTAGTGCCAAGAATCCAACGGAATTGACGGTTTGTCAATCTAAGGCACGGTTTGCGTTTTATACCGAGTTGCAACTCACCTACTGAAGCCATTCAGGGAGACAATGACAATTTGGTCTGGGGGCACAAAATCACAACCGAGAAATGTAACTCTATTATGTAATCTCTAGAAGGTTCTTACGGCCAAATCCTATGTGACCATGCTGTCCACAATCACCCGACACAGGGGTTGTGAAAGTTGACCCCCTTTGTTGGATTTGCATTGCGCCTCACTAAGAAAATCCCTAGTTCCAAATATCCTCTAAAAAACAATTTTATAGGAGACAGTATCATAGGAGAAGGGTCCCCCTAGTTGGAATCTAGTGTCGGGATTCCAACGGAATTGATAGTTCTTCGATCGGAGGCCCGATTTGCGTGTTATGTCGAGTTGCAACACACCTATTGAATAAATTCAGGGAGACAGTGACAATTTGGTCTAGGGGCACAAAATCACAATCGGGCGACATAACTAAGTTATGTAAGCTCTGAAAGGTCTATATGGCCAATGCCCATGTGACCACAATGCCCAAAATCACCTAACATAGGGGTTTTGAAAGTTGACCACCTGTGTCGGATTTGCATTGTGCCTCACTAAGAAAAAATCTCATTCCATATATCCTCTAAGAAACACTTTTACAGGTGACGAAATCACAATAGAGGGGTCCCTCTAGATGGAAACCTGTGCCAGGAGTCCAATGGAACTGACGGTTCATCAATCTGAGGCACATTTTGCATGTTATGTCGAGTTGAAACTCACCTCCTAAAGCCATTCAGGGAGACAATGACAATTTGTTCTGGTGGAACAAAATGACAATCGAGTGATGTAACTAAGTTTTGTAATCTCTGGAAGGTCCATATGGCCAATTCCCATGCGACCACAATTCGTCAATCTGAGGCATGGTTTGTGTGTTATGGTGTGTTGCAATTCGCCTCCTGAAACCATTTAGGGACACAATGACAATTTGGTCTGGGGTAAAAAATCACAATCGGGTGACATAACTGAGTTTCATAACCTTCGGAAGGTTTGTATGGTAAATTCCCATGGGACCATGATGCCCACAATCCCCCAACACATGTGTATTGAAAGTTGACCCCCTGTGTCGAATTTGCATTGTGCCTCATTGAGTAAAACTCTAGTTTCATATATCCTCTAATAAGCACCTTTTCGAGCAATGGAACCATAGGAGAGGGGTCCCCCTAACTGGATTCTGGTGCTAGGATTCCAATGGAAATGACGGTTCATCAATATGAGGCATGATTTGTGTTTTATGCCGAGTTGAAACCCGCCTCCTAAAGCCATTCAAGGAGACAATGAAAATTTGGTCCAGTGGAACAAAGTCACAACCGAACAACTTAACTGAGTTATGTAAGCTCCGGAAGGTCTATATGGCCAACTCCCATGTGACCATGGTTCCCTCAATCACCCCCTGTGCCAGATTTGTATTTTGCCTCACATAGAAAAACCCTAGTTCATGAGATCCTCTAACAAACACTTTTACAAGAAACAAAATCATAGAAGAGGGATCCCCCTAGCTGGAATCTCATCCCAGGAGTTTAATGGAACTGACGTTTCGACGATCTGAGGCATGGTTTGCGTATTATGGCACGTTGCAATTCGCCTCCTGAAGCCATTCAAGGACACAATGACAATTTGGTCTGGGGGTACAAAATCACAATCAAGTGATGTAAATGAGTTCTAAGAGCTCAAAAAGGTCTGTATGGCCAACTCGCATGGGACCACAATACCCATAATCACCCGACACAGGGGTCTTGAAAGTTGACCCCTATGTCAGATTTTCATTGTGCCTCACTAATAAAAACTCTAGTTTCAGAGATAGTATAAGAATTACTTTTGCGGGCAATGGAATCACAGGAGAGGGGTCCCCCAAGATAGAATCTAGTGTCAGGAGTCAAATGGAACTGATGGTTCATTGATCTGAGGCACAATTTGCGTGTTATGACAAGTTTCAACTCGCCTCTTAAATCCATTCAGGGAGACAATGATAATTTGGCCTGGTGGCACAAAATCACAAACGAGCGATGTAACTGAATTTTGTAGGCTCTAGAAGGTCCATATGGCCAATTCCCACATGACCACAGTGCCCAAAATCGCCCGACACAGGAGTTGTGAAACTTGACCCCCTGTGTTGAATTTGCATTGTGCCTCCCTTAGCAAAACCCTAGTTCTGGAGATCCTCTAACAAACACTTTTATGGGAGACTAAATCATAGGAGAGGGGTCCCCTTAGATGGAATCCAATGCCAAGAGTCCAACAGAACTAATGTTTCATCGATCCAAGGCATGGTTTTCATGTTATGGCGTGTTTCAATTCATGTCCTGAAGCCATCCAGGGACACAATGACAATTTTGTCTGCAGGTACAAAACCACAATCAAGGGACGTAACTGAGTTTCATAAGATTCAAAAGTTCCATATGGCCAACACCCATGGGACCACGATGCCCACAATATCCCAACAAAGGGATCTTGAAATTTGACCCCCTGTGTCGAATTTTCATTGTGCCTCACTGGGAAAAACTCTAGCTCTGGAGATGCTCTAAGAAACAGAATCAGAGGAGAGGGCCGCCCTAGCAGGAATACGGTTCCAGGAGTTCAACGGAATTGACAATTCGTCGATATGAGGCACTGTTTGAATGTCATGTTGAATTTCAACTCACCTGTTGAAGCCATTTAGGGGGACAATGACAATTTGGTCTGGGGGCACAAAATCACAACCAAGCAATGTAACTCAGTTTCGTAACCTTTGGAAGGTCAATATGGCCAACTCCTACGTGACCACGGTGCCAAAAATTGCCTGACACAAGCGTTGTGAAATTCGACCCTCTCTTTTGAATTTGCATTGTGCCACTGGGGAAAATATTAGTTTTGAATATCCTCTAACAAACACTTTTATGGGAAATAGAATCATAAGATAGAAGTTCCACTAGTTGGAATCCAGTTCTAGGATTCCAACAGAACTGACGATTCTTCGATTTGAGGCATGGTTTGCGTGTTATGTCGAGTTCCAACTTGCCTCCTAAAGCCATTCAGGGAGACAATAAAAATTTGGTTCGGGAGCACAAAATCACAATCGAGCGACGTAACTGAATTTTGTAAGCTCCAAAAGGTCCATATGGCCAATTCCCATGAGACCACGGTGCCCACAATCGCTTGAGACAAGATTTTTGAAAGTTAACCCCCTGTGTCGGATTTGCATTGTGCCTCTTTGAGAAAAAATCTAGTTATAGAGATCCTCTAAGAAATACTTTTTCGAGCGACAAAATCATAGGAGAGGGGTCCCCCTAACTGGAAAATGGTGCTAAGAGTCCAACGAAATACATGGTTCGTCAATCTGAGGCACGTTTTGAGTCTTATGCCAAGTTGCAACTCGCCTCTTGAATCCATTTAGGGAGACAATGATAATTTGTTCAGGGTGCACAAAATGACAATCGAGTGATGTAACTGAGTTCCATAAGCTTTGGAAGGTCCATATGGCCAATTCCCACGTGGCAATGGTTCGTCAATCTGAGGAATTTTTTTCACGTTATTCCATGTTGAAGTTTGACTCCTAAAAACATTTAGGGACACAATGACAATTTGTTCTGGGGTACAAAATCATAATCGAGGGACATAACTAAGTTTTGTAAGCTCTGAAAGGTTAGTATGGTCAACACCCAAGGGACCATGATTCCCACAATCTCCTGAGACATAGGACTTGAAAGTTGACCCCTTGTGCTGGATTTGCATTGTGCCTCATTGAGAAAAAATCTAGTTCCAGAGATCCTCTAAGAATCACTTTTTCAGACAATGGAATCATGGGAGAGTGTCCCCTTAACTGTAATCTGGTTCCAATATTCCAACGGAACTCACAGTTCGTCGATCTGAGGCATGGTTTTCATTTTAGACCAAGTTGTAATTCGCCTCCTGAAGCCATTCAGGGAGACAATGACAATTTGGTTCAGTGGCACAAAATAAAAACCCAGTGACATAACTAAGTTCTATGAGCTCTGAAAGGTATGTTTGGCCAACTCTCATGAGACCATGGTGCCCACAATCGCCCGAAATAGGAGTTGTGAAAGTCAACCCCCTATGTCTGATTTTCATTGTGCCTCATTCAACAAAACCCTAGTTCAGTATATCCTCTAACAAACACTTTTATGAGGGACAAAATCATAGGAGAGGGGTCCCCCTAGCTGGAATCTCGTGCCAGGAGTCCAATGAAACTGACGGTTGGTCGATCCGAGGCATGGTTTGCGTGTTATGGAATTTTGTAATTTGCCTCTTGAAACCATTCAGGGACACAATGACAATTTGGTCTGGGGGTACAAAATCACAGTCGAGAGACGTAACTAAGTTTCTAAATCTCTAGAAGGTCTGTATGGCCAACTCCCATGGGACCACGATGCCCACAATCACTCGACACAGGGGTCTTGAAATTTGACCCCTGTGTTCGATTTGCATTGTACCTCACTAAGAAAAACTCTAGTTTCAAAGATCCTCTGAGAAAAAAAAATTGGCGCAATAGAATCACACAAGAGTGGTCCCCCAAACTAGAATCTAGCGCTAAGAGTCCAATGGAATTGATGTTTCATCGTTATAAGGCACAATTTTCATGCTATGATGATTTGCAACTCACCTCATGAAGCCATTTAGGGAGACAATGATAATTTGGTCTAGTGGCACAAAATAACAACCAAGTGACGTAACTGAGTTTTGTAAGCTCTGGAAGGTCCATATGTCAAATTACCATGTGACTACGGTGCCCACAATCTCTCGACCCAGGGGTTGTGAAAGTTGACCCCTATGTCGGATTTGCATTGTGCCTCACTAAGGAAAACCCTAGTTCTGGAGATCCTCTAACAAGCATTTTTACGGTCGATGAAATCATACGAGAGGGGTTCCCCTAGCTAGAATCTAGTGCCAAGATTCCAACAGAAATAACGGTTCATCGATCCCAGGCATGGTGTGTGTTTTATGGCATGTTACAATTTGCCTCTTGAAGCCATCCAGGGACATAATGACAATTTTTTCTGGGGATACAAAATCAAAATCAAGTGAAGTAACTGAGTTTCGTAAGCTTTAGAAGGTCTGTATCGACAAAAACCATGGGACCACAATGCCCAAATTTTCATGACACGAGGGTCTTGAAAGTTGACCCCCTATCTCAAATTTGCATTGTGCCTCACGGGGAAAAACTCTAGTTTTGTAGATCCTCTAAGAAACACGTTTCTGGGAGACATAATAATTGGACAGGGATCCCCCTAGCTGGAATTTGATGTTAGGAGTCCAACGGAACTGATGGTTCATTGATGTGAGGCACATTTTGCGTGTTATGTCGAGTTGCAACTTGCCTCCTAAAGTCGTTTAGGGAGACAATAACAATTTGGTCCAGGGGAAAAATATCACAACCGGGCGACGTAACTCAGTTTTGTAAGCTCCGAAAGGTCCATATGGAAAACTCCTATGTGACCACCGTCCCCACATTCTCCTGACACAAGGGTTGTGAAAGTCGACCCCTTGTGCAGGATTTGCATTGTGCCTCACCGAGAAAAACCCTAGTTCAGGAGATCCTCTAAAAAAAACTTTTACGGGTGACGAAATCAAAAGAGAGGGGTCCCCCTAGTTGGAATCCAGTTCCAGGATTCCAATAGAACTAACGGTTCTTTTATATGAGGCATAGTTTGTGTTTTATGCTATGTTGCAACTCAACTCTTGAAGCCATTCAGGGAGACAATGACAATTTGGTCTGGGAGCACAAAATCACAACTGGGTGATGTAACTGAGTTATGTAAGCTCTAAAAGTTCTGTATGGCCAATGCCCATGTGACCACGGTGCCCACAATCACCCGACACAGGGGTTTTGAAGGTTGACTCCCTATGTTGGATTTGCATTGTGCCTCACTAAGAAAAACTCTATTTCTGGAGATCCTCTAAGAAACACTTTTTCGGGCGACGAAATCATAGTAGAGGGGTCCCCCAAGCTGGAAAATGGTGCCAGGAGTCCAACAGAATTGACGGTTCGTCGATATGAAGAACTGATTGCATGTTATGTCGAGTTGCAACTCACCTACCTAAGCCATTCAGGGAGACAATGACAATTTGGTCTGGGGGGAAAAAAATGACAATCGGGTGACGTAACTGAGTCTCGTAAGCTCTGGAAGGTCCATATGGCCAATGCCCAGGTGATCACAATTCATCGATCTGAGGCATGGTTTGCATGTTATCGCATGTTGTGATTCACCTCCTGAATCCATTTAGGGACACAATGGAAATTTGGTATGGGGTACAAAATCAAAATTGGGTGACGTAAATGAGTTTCATAAGATCTGGAAGGTTTGTATGGTCAATGCCCATGCGACCACAATTCCCACAATCCCCCAACACATGGGTCTTGAAATTTGACCCACTGTGTCGAATTTTCATTGTGCCTCATTAAGAAAAACTCTAGTTCCGGAGATCCTCTAAGAATAAATTATTTGGGCGATGGAATCATAAGAGAGGGGTCCCCCTAACTAGAATCTAGTGTTAGGAGTCCAATGGAATTGATGGTTCGTCAATCTGAGACACAGTTTGCGTTTTATTCCAAGTTGCAACTCGCCTCCTGATGCCATTCAGGGAGACAATGAGAATTTCATCCAATGACACAGGGGTCTTGAAAGTTGATGCCCTATGTCAGACTTTCATTGTGCCTCACTAATAAAAACTCTAGTTTCGGAGATCCTCTAAGATTCACTTTTCTTGGTGATCGAATCACAGGAGAGGGGTCCCTCAAGTTGGAATCCAGTACCAGGATTCCAATGGAATTGATGGTTCATCAATCTGATGCACAATTTGTGTGTTATGCCAAGTTGCAACTCGCCTCTTGAAGCCATTCAAGGAGACAATAATAATTTGGTTCGATGGAACAAAATCACAACTAAGCGACGTAACTGAGTTCTGTAAGCTCTGGTGCATCTGTGTGGAAAATTCCCATGTGACCACGGTGCCCACAATCGCCCGACACAGGGGTTGTGAATGTTGACCCCCTGTGTCGGATTTGAATTGTGCCTCACTAAATAAAAATCTAGTTCTAGAGATCCTCTAACAAACACTTTTACGGGAGACAAAATCATAGGAGAGGGGTCCCACTAGCTGGAATCCAGTGCCAAGATTCCAATGGAACTAAAGGTTCATCGATCTGAGTCATGGTTTGTGTGTTATGGTGTATTGCAATTCGCCTCTTAAAGTCATCTAGAGACACAATGAAAATTTGGTCTGGGGGTACAAATCTCAATCGAGCAATGTAAATGAGTTTCGTAAGCTCCAGAAGGTCCGTATGGCCAACACCCATGGGACCATGATGCTCACAATCACCCAACACAGGGGTCTTGAAATTTTACCCCCTTTGTTGGATTTGCATTGGGCCTCACTGGGAAAAACTCTAGTTCCCGAGATCCTCTACGAAACACTTTTTTGGCTGACAAAATCACAGGAGAGGCTTCACATTAACTGGAATCTAGTGACAGGAGTCCAACAAAACTGACGGTTCATCAATCTGAGGTACGATTTGCGTGTTATGCTGAGTTGCAACTCACCTCCTGAATAAATTAAGGGAGACAATGACGATTTGTTTCGGGGGCACAAAATCACAATCGGGCGACGTAACTCAGTTTTGTAAGCTCTGGAAGGTCTGTATGGAAACCCCTACGTGACCATGGTGCCCAAAATCGCACAACATAGGGGTTGTGAAAGTCGACTGCATGTGTCGGATTAGCATTGTGCCTCACTGAGAAAATACCTAGTTTCGTAGATCCTCTAACAAACACTTTTACGGGTGAAAAAATCATAAGAGAAGGGTCCCCCTAGTTGGAATCCAGTGCCAGGATTCCAATAGAACTGACAGTTCTTCGATCTGAGGCATGGTTTGTGTCTTATGTTGTCATGCAACTCGCCTTCTGAATCCATTCAGGGAGACAATGACAATTTGGTCTAGGGGCACAAAATCACAACCGGGTGACATAGTTGAGTTCTGTAAGCTCTGGATGGTCTATATGGCCAATTCCCACTTGACCACAGTGCCCACAATCACCCAACACAAGGGCTTTGAATGTTTACCCCCGGTGTCGGATTTGCATTGTGCCTCATTGAGAAAAACTCTAGTTTCGGAGACCGTCTAAGAAACACTTTTCTGGGTTATTGAATCATAGGAGAGTGGTCCCCGAAGCTTGAATCTAGTACCAGGAGTCCAATGGAACTGATGGTTCGTCGATATGAGGCATGATTTACGTTTTATGCTGAATTTCAACTTACCTCATGAAGACCTTCAGGGAGACAATGATAATTTGGTTTGGTGGCACAAAATTAAAATCAAGTGATGTAACTAAGTTCCGTAAGCTATGGAAATTACATATGGCCAATGCCCACGTGAATATGTTTCGTCAATCCGAGGTTTGGTTTGCATGTTATGGCATGTTACAATTTTCCTTTTGAAGCCATTCAGGGACACAATGACAATTTGGTCTGGGGTACAAAATCACAATCGGGCGACGTAACTAAGTTTTGTAAGATCTGAAAGGTTCGTATGGTAAAATCCCATGGGACCACGATTCCCACAATCCCCCGACACATGGGTCTTGAAATTTGACCCCCTATGTTGGATTTGCATTGTGTCTCATTGAGAAAAACTCTAGTTCTAGAGATCCTATAAGAACCACTTTTTTGGGTGATTGAATCACAAGAGAGGGGTCCCCCTAACTGGAATCCAATGCCAGGAGTCCAAAGGAACTGATGTTTCATCAATATGAGGCATGGTTTTGTATTTCATGTCTAGTTACAACTCACCTCCTGAAGCCATTTAGGGAGACAATGACAATTTCGACCAGTGGCACAAAATCACAAGCGAGCAATGTAACTGAGTTCCATAAGCTTCAAAAGGTCTGTATGGCCAATTCCCATGTGACCATGGTACCCACAAATGTTCGACACGAGAGTTGTGAAAGTCAACCCCCTATGTCAGATTTGGATTGTGCCTCACTAAGAAAAAACCTATTTCAAGATATCCTCTATCAAAAAAAATTACGAGCGATCGGATCATAGGAGAGGGGTCCCCCTAGCTGTAATGTCATGCCAGGAATCCAACGGAACTAATGCTTCGTCAATCCGAGGCATGGTTTGTGTGTTATGGAATGTTGAAATTTTCCTCCTGAAGCCATTCAGGGACATAATGACAATTTGGTCTGGGGGTACAAAATCACAATCAGGAGATGTAACTGAGTTTCAAAAGCTCCAAAAGGTCTATATGGATAGCTCCCATAGGATGATGATGCCCACAATCACCTGACACAGGGATCTTGAAAGTTCACACCATGTGCCAGATTTGCATTGTGCCTCACTGAAAAAAACTCTAGTTTCAAAGATCCTCTAAGAAACAATTTTTTAGGCGATGGAATCACAAGAGAGTGGTCCCCCAAGATGGAATCCAGTGTCAGGATTCCAATGGAACTAATGGTTCTTCGATCTGAGGCATGATTTGTGTGTTATTCCAAGTTGCAACTCACCTCTTGAAGCCATTCAGGGAGACAATGATAATTTTGTCTGGTGGCAAAAATCACAATCGAGCGACGTAATTGAGTTTCGTAAGATTCGGAAGGGTTGTATGGCCAATTCCCATGTGACCACAGTGCCCACAATCACCTGACAGAGGTTGTGGAATTTGACCCCCTATGTCGGATTTTCATTATGCCTCAATGAGAAAACCCTATTTCTGGAGATCCTCTAACAAACACCTTTACCTGCAACGAAATCATAGGAGAGGGGTCCCCCTAAATGGAATCTAGTGCCAAGATCCAAATGGAGATAGAGGTTCATCGATCTGAGGCATGGTTTGCTTGTTATGGCATGTTGCAATTCACCTCCTAAAGCCATCCAGAGACAGAACGACAATTTGGTCTAGAGGTAAAAAATTAAAATCGAGCGATGCAACTGAGTTTCCTAAGCTCTGGAAGATCCGTATGGACAACACCCATGGGACCACGATGCCCACAATTTTCCGACACAGGGGTCTTGAAAGTTGACCCCCTATGTCAGACTTGCATTGTGCCTCAATGGAAAGAACTCTAGTGACAGATATCCTATAAGAAACACTTTTATGGGTGACAAAATCATAGGAGAGGTCTTCCCCTAGATGGAATCTGGTGCCAGGAGTCCAATGGAACTTCTGATTCATCCATATGAGGCACAGTTTGCGTGTTATGCCAAGTTGCAACTCGCCTCCTAAAGCCATTTAGGGAGACAATGACAATTTGGTTTGGGGGCACAAAATCACAACTGGGTGATGTAACTTAGTTCCATAAGCTCTGGAAGGTCTGTATGGCCAACTCCTATGTGACTACGGTGCCCACAATCGCCCGACACAGGGGTTGTGAAAGTTAACCCCATGTGTTGGATTTTCATTGTGCCTCACTAAGAAAAACCCCAGTTTCACAGATCCTCTAACAAAAACTTATACAGGAGATGGAATCACAAGAGAGGGCCCCCCCTAGTTGGAATCTAGTGTCGATATTCCAACAGAACTGACAGTTCTTTGATCGGAGGCACAGTTTGCGTGTTATGCCAAGATGCAACTCACCTCCTAAATCCATTCAGGGAGACAATGAAAATTTGGTCTGGGGGCACAAAATCACAATCGGGTGACATAAGTGAGTTTTGTAAGCTCCAGAAGGTTTGTATGACCAATTCCCATGTGACCATGGTACCCAAAATCACCCGACACGGGGGTTTTGAAAGTCGAACCTTTGTGTCAAACTTGCATTGTGCCTCACTAAGAAAACCTCTAGTTCTAGATATCCTCTAAGAAACACTTTTTTGGGTGACAAAATCATAAGAGAGGGGTCCCCCTAACTAGAAATCGGTGCCAGGAGTCCAACAGAACTGACAATTCATCAATATGAGGCACGGTTTTCATGTTATGTTGAGTTTCAACTTGCCTCCTGATGCCATTCAGGGAGACAATGACAATTTGTTCTAGGGGCACAAAATGACAATCGGGTGATGTAACTAAGTTTCATAAGCTCTGGAAGGTCCATATGGTCAATGCCTACGTGACCATGGTTTTTTTATCCAAGGCATGTTTTTCATGTTATGGTGTATTGCAATTCGCCTCCTGAAGCCATATAGGGACACAATGCCAATTTGGTATGGAGTACAAAATCACAATCGGGCGATGAAACTGAGTTGTGTAAGCTTCTAAAGGTTCATATGGTCAATTCCCATGGGACCATGATGCCCACAATCCCCTGACACATGGGTATTGAAAGTTTACCCCATATGTTGGACTTGCATTGTGCCTCCTTAAGAAAAACTCTAGTTCCAGATATCCTTTGAGAATCACTTTTTCATCGATCTGAGGCACAATTTGCATTTTATGCCTAGGTGCAACTCACCTCCTGAAGCCATTAAGGGAGACAATGAAAATTTGGTCCAGTGGCACAATACCACAACTAAGCGACTTAACTAAGTTCCTTAATCTTTGAAAGGTCTGTATGACCAAATCCCATGGGACCATGGTTCCCTCAAACACCCGACATAGGAGTATTGTGAAAGTCGACCCCCTATATCAGATTTTCATTGTGCCTCATTGAGAAAAACCCTAGTTTAGGAGATCCTCTAATAAACACTTTTATGGGAAACAAAATCATAGGAGAGGGGTCCCCCTAGCTGGAATCTCATCCCAGGAGTCTAATGGAACTGACGTTTCGACGATCTAAGGCATGGTTTGAGTGTTATGGCATGTTGCAATTTCTCTCCTGAAGCCATTTAGGGACACAATGACAATTTGGTATGGGGGTAGAAAATCACAATTGAGTTATGTAATTGAGTTCTAAAAGATCCAGAAGGTTCATATGACCAACTCCCATGGGACCACGATGCCCACAATCACCTGACACAGGGGTCTTGAAAGTTGACCCCCTATGTTGGATTTGCATTGTGCCTCACTAAGAAAAATTCTAGTTTCGAATATCCTCTGAGAAACACTTTTCTGAGCGATGGAATCATAGGAGAGGGGTCCCCCAAGCTGGAATCTAGTTATAGGAGTCTAATGCAACTGATGTTTCGTTGATCTGAGGCACAGTTTGCGTGTTATGTTGAGTTGCAACTTTCCTCTTGAAGCCATTTAGGGAGATAATGATAATTTAGTCTGGTGGCACAAAATCACAACCGAGTGACTAAAATGAGTTTCATAAGCTCTGAAAGGTCCATATGGCCAATTCCCATGTGACCACGGTGCTCACAATTGCTAGACACGGGGGTTGTGAAAGTTGACCCCCTGAGTCGGATTTGCATTGTGCCTCCCTAAGCAAAACCCTAGTTCTGGAGATCCTCTAACAAACAATTTTACGAGAAACAAAATCATAGGAGAGAGGTCCCCTTAGCTGAAATCTAATTCCAAGAGTCCAATGAAACTAATGGTTCATCATTCTAAGGCATGGTTTGCATGTTATGGCATGTTGCAATTCGCCTCCTGAAGCCATCCAGGGACACAATGACAATTTGGTTTGGGGGTACAAAATCAAAATCAAGGGACGTAACTAGGTTTTATAATATCTGGAAGGTCCATATGGCCAAAACCCATGTGACCATGATGCCCACAATATCCCAACAAAGGGGTATTGAAATTTGACCCCCTGTGTCGGATTTGCATTATGCCTCATTGGGAAAAACTCTAGTTCCGGAGATCCTCTAAGAAACACTTTTCTGGGTGACATAATCATAGGAGAGGGCCTCTGCTAGAGATAATCTAGTGCCAGGAGTCCAATGGAACTGAGGGTTCATTAATCTGAGGCACGGTTTGCATGTTATGTTGAATTTTGACTTGCCTCTTGAATCCATTCAGGGAGACAATGAAAATTTGGTCTGTGGGCACAAAATCACAACCAAGCGATGTAAATCAATTTTGTAAGGTCCAAAAGGTTTGTATGGACAAATCCTACATGACCACGATGCCCAAAATCGCCCGAAACAGGGTTTGTGAAAGTTGACTCTCTGTGTCGAATTTGCATTGTCCCTCACTGAGAAAAATCCTAGTTCTGAAGATCCTCTAACAAACACTTTTATGGGAAATAGAATCACAGAAGAGGGGTCCCCCTAGTTGGAATCCAGTGCCAAGATTCCACCAGAACTAACAGTTCTTTGATCTGAGGCACATTTTGTGTGTTATGTCAATTTGCAACTCCCCTCCTAAATCCATTCAGGGAGATAATGAAAATTTGGTCTGGGGGCACAAAATCACAACCGGGTGACATAACTAAAGTTTGTAAGCTCCAGAAGGTTCGTATGGCCAATTCCCACGTGATCATGGTACCCACAATCACTTGAGACGGGATTTTTGAAAGTTGACCCCCTGTGTCGGATTTGCATTGTGCCTCTTTGATAAAAACTCTAGTTCCATATATCCTCTAAGAAACACTTTTCCGAGCAATGAAATCATATGATAGGGGTCCCCCTAGCTGGAAACTGGTGCTAGGAGTCCAACGGAACTGATGGTTCATCGATCCAAGGAAATTTTTGAGTGTTATGCTAAGTTGCAACTCGCCTTTTGAATCCATTCAGGGAGACAATGACAATTTGGTCTGGGGGCACAATGTTAGGGACCTAACCCCTCACGTAGGTAGAATAGTATATTCCGATGTAATAAAGGTCAATATTAATAAGGCCTAAAAATAAGGAAGAATAAGTCAAATGTAAGAATACCTAATAAAAGCTTCTGCTTCTAGAAGGATATTACTCTAGATGGTTCTTTTGATAGACATATTTAGTATAAATAGGAGTCGAGGGTATGATAATTTTTGTCTTCGATATTATTGTAATAGAGCTCTTCTCTGTTGGAGGTTTCCCCCTCGAAGAGGCAAGTGAACATTGCTCTAAGTACTCCAAGTGCTCTTTTTGGTGTTATTCTGGTATAATTTTGGTATTATTGTGGTGTTGTTATGGTTATATTGTTATTCATCTGCCATTTCTAGCATATTATTTATGTTCTTCATACTTTTTATATTTGGAATATTACAAGTGGTATCAAATCACTTTCCTCAACAGAAATTTGTGGGTTAATTTTTTTCAGGGTAGAGACGTATTCTGACGTCTTTAAATTATAGATATATGTCATTACACATAAACCCGCAGTCAGGGATTCATACATGTAGAAAATATAAGGGTACTTAAGTGCACATCTCTTGGCCACCCTTGTAACCCATGTTGGTACCCCTTCGAGTGGTAGCGCATCACACAACACATGTATACAGATCGACCTAGATTTATTGGAGCCCTCTTTAGATAAAATGATCGGTCGCCTGACTACTATAATTCCATCGATAAAAACACTTAGGAAGATACTCTTTAGTACCTAGGTAGTTGGGTAGTACATCTAAGGGAACGATCTAGCCTCCTTAGTTGGTTCCCTGAGATATTGGGTCGAGTACTATTGTTGGAGGCCACATGTATATCAGAGAGATATAGAATAGTTAAAACCATTGTCTGTAGAACCCTTAAATACCTAAATTTTGGGGACATAAACAAAAGAGACAAGATCTATTTATGTGCAACTGTGCCTCCTGCGATCGAGTTTCCAAATCACTACACATTTCTTCTTGATTAAGAATTTGGGCATTTCATCACTGCAGTATTCTTTAGATCGGAGTCTGGATTTTGTTGAACCATTATTTGAGACCTACTCCATTGGATTTATCATTTCTCCCTTATCACATTCATACCTATCATTTTTAGCAATTGTTTCAACCCCACCTGCCCCTTTTCGGTTCCCTCGTCATCATGGCCCATACCCGTAGCCAAGACTTGGAAGCTCGCTTCAATACCTTGCAATGTAATTTCACAGAGACCCAACAAGAAGTGAGACAGCTCAGTGCCAATATTTCCACCATCAATAAAAACATGCATTCCTTCGTCGCCACCTCAATTGAGGAAGTCAAACAAGACATTACTACCCAGCTTGAATCTATCGCTTCTATGATTTGCACCAAGCTACATATCCCTGCAGATCCCCCTTTATCTAACCCACCTTTGCATATCGAAGCTAAAACTTCCTCTCATTCCCATAATTTTCATCCCCGTCACTTTCACCGTGACCTATTCCTTCTGCGTGTAGATGTGACCAAATTTGATGGCTCGGATCCCACTGTTTGGGTAAATTAAATGGAACATTATTTCTCTTTGTACAACATTACAGATGAGTTGGAAAAACTTGGGTATGGTGTTCTCCATCTAGATCAAGAATGTTGGCAATGGTGGAAATGGATAAAAACTATCCATCAAGGGTATGTTTCTTGGACACAATTTGTGGCAGAGCTTTATGAATGCTTTGACACTGACACCAACCATTTAGGTCGTTTGAAAAAGTTGAAACAATATGGCATAGTAAAAGACTTTATAGCTACTTTTGAGCGACTGTCTTTCCATACAGAGGGCATGTCTAATGTTTTTTTTCGATAATGTTTTATTAGTGGCCTCAAGGATGAGATTCATGCCCATGTCCTCATGGCTTGGCCTCAGAGTTGGGTGGAGGCTACTAAAAGATCTAAGGAATCACAACAAGTTGTCTCTTCTCAAAACTGGAAACCCTCCTTTATTTCTCGCACTAAACGAATAAATCCCACTCCTCCTTCTACTCCACTAAAGATCCAAAAATTGACCAAGGGAGAAATGGTTGAACACCAACTCAAAGGCCTTTGTTATAATTGTGATGAAAAATATTTTCCAGGACACAAGTGTAAGGAACAAAATATTTTTATGGCCATATCGGAGGATGTTTCGGAAGAGGATGTTGAAGCTCCCATTGTGTCTATGTCACATGAACCCACTGACATAACCCCTCCCTCAGACCCTCCTGAAGTAGAACCGGTCATTTCCCTAAATTCTCTCACTAGCTTCTCTTCTCCCCAAAACCTCAATATGATTGTCTACATCAGGCATAGGAAGGTCATCATTCTTGTTGATAATGGAAGCACCTATAATTTTATTCATCGTCGCATTTCCCAAGAAACTAATTGTTATATCTGTGCAATCAATAATTTCAAAACCATGATTGTCAATGGAAGGTCCATAAAATGTGGAGGGCATTGTGAAAATGTGTGTCTCCAAATTGGTGACTACCACCTGAAATATCATATGTTTTCTATCGACATGGGTGATTGTGACATCATGTTGGGCACAGATTGGCTAAGGAATTTGGGTCCCATTCTCATGGATTTTAAGGAATAAACATGCAGTTTGACCAGGAGGTCCAACAATATAAGTTCCAAGGCATCAGCATCGGTTCCCCTGAGATCATTAGTTCCCATCGCATAGAAAATATGCTCAAAAAAGGTCATTCTGGCATTATTTCCCAAATCCATGTCATACAAGAAATTGAGACACCCTCTGTGCCACAGGACCTCCAATCCATCATCTCTAAAAATCAAGTGGTTTTTTCCACTCCCCAAGGACTCCATCCTTCTCGTGGTGTTCATGATCATTCCAATCCCCTTGTCCTAGGAAGCCTTCCTCCCAATATTCATCCCTATCGTCACCCCTTTTCCCCAAAAAATGAAATTGAGAAAATGGTTCAAGAACTACTTAAGTCAGGTGTTATCCTCTCTACTACGATCCCATACTCTTCTCTTGTGGTCATGGTCCTATAGAAAGAAGGTTCTTGGCGCATGTGTCCTAACTTTCACGCCCTAAAAAAACTCACCATTAAAGAAAAAATTTCCATTCCTGTCATTGATGGCCTCTTGGATGAATTGAGTGGTGCCTAGTTATTTAATAAACTTGATCTTCATTTTGGATACCACCAGATCCATATGAAAGAGGAAGACATTCCTAAGACTGCCTTTAGAACTCATGAGAGCCACTATGAGTTTTTGGTCATGCCCTTTGGCTTATGTAATGATCCCTCTGCTTTCCAAAGCCCCATGAAACATGTCTTCCATCCTTTTCTCCATCATTTTGTCTTAGTTTTCTTTGATGATATCCTCATCTATAGAAAAACCTGGATAGACCATCTTGCTCATGTGGATCGAGTTCTCCATCTACTCTCTCAGCACCAAATTTTCCTGAAACGATCTAAATGTTCTTTTGGCACCTCATAAGTCGAGTGCTTAGGTCATCTTGTTGGAAAGGACATCATCAGGGTGGATCCTAAAAATATTGAAGCTATCCAAGACTAGCCTCACCCAAAGACTCTCAAAATCTTGTGTGAATTTATGGGATTAACAGGTTATTATCGCAAGTTTGTTAATAATTATGGAAATAGTGTGGCACCTCTCACTGCACTCCTTAAAAATAATTCTTTCACTTGGACTCCAGCAGTTGCTCAGGATTTTCAAACCTTGAAGATGGCCATGTGCAGCACTCCAGTCTAGGCCCTTTTTGATTTCACAAAGACCTTTGTGCTTCAGGGAAAGGAAATGGCATTTTCCTTATGCAAGAGGGTCGGCCTTTGGCCTTTACCAACAAACAATTGTCTGAATGAAATTTGGGCAAATCAATCTATGAAAAGGAAATGTTAGCTATTCTACATGTCGTTGATCTTTGGCACCCTTATATATTGGGGCAATGCTTCCAAATTAAGACAGATCATCAAATCCTCAAGTATTTTTTTGAACAATGAACTTCCTCCCCAGAGAAACAAAAATAGGTGACAAATCTCTTTAGATATGATTATGAGATCATTTACAAGAAAGGAAAAGAAAATTTGGTTGTGGATGCACTTTCCCAAAAATATGAAGAAGAAGGGTCCATTTTTTCTCTCTCCTTCATTATACAAGATTGGCTCCAAGCCTTTCGCCAGGAATGGCTACACGATCCCAAAATTTCGTATATGATACAACAACTATAGTCCAATTCTCCAGTTTCCCCAGGGTACTCTTGGCTCCAGGATGAGCTTCTATACAAATATCATTTGTATTTAAGTAAAGAGTCAAAACTTAAATCCACGGTACTTTCTGAGCTTCATGCTACACCCACAGTTGGGCACTCCGAGTTTAACAAAACCTATGACAGGATCAAACATTCTTTTTTCTGGGATGGTATGAAACAGGATGTTCGTATTTTTGTGGTTGAATGTGATGTGTGTCAATGCAACAAGGGTGAAACAGTCAAATATCCGGGCACACTACAACCGCTTCGAATTCCACCTGTTATTTGGAGGGATATATCTATGGATTTTATTGTAGGCTTACCTAAATCAAGCAATAAATCAGTCATCATGTTGGTATTTGATCGCCTTTCCAAGTATGCTCATTTCTATGCTCTTCAACACCCATTTATAACATCCATTGTGGCTCAACTTTTCATGGATCGGGTCTTCAAACTTCATGGCATGCCGCATTCTACTGTTTCTGATCATGACCCAACTTTCACCAGCAATTTTTGGCAAGAACTGTTCAAGCTACAAGGAACCCAATTGCATCTCAGCACAACTTATCATCCCCAGACTTATGGTCAAATTGAAGTTTTCAACAAGTGTTTGGAAACATATTTGAGGTGTTTTTCATTGGAAAATAAAAATTAGTGGGCTCAATGGTTACCACGGGCTGAATGGTGGTACAACACTTCATACCATACAACTACCCGCATGACTCCTTTTGAAGCAGTATATGGACAAAATCCACCTTCAGTTCTCTCATATTTACAAGGTGTCTCAAAGGTCCAGGCAGTTGACCAAATTCTTACAATTTGAGAGGCTATTCTCCGTACCCTCAAAGAGAATTTGGTCATGGCCCAAAATCGCATGAAGCAACAAGCATATCAAGGTCGCTCTAAATGTCAATTTGCATAAGGGGATCATGTGTTTCTTCGAATCCAACCTTACAACAAAAATTCCCTCGAGGCTGACCATTGTCAGAAACTGGCGCCCAAATTTATGGTCCTTATACCATTCTCAAGCATGTGGGACAGGTGGTCTATCAATTAGCTTTGCCTAGTCATTCTAAGCTACATCTTGTTTTTCATGTTTCCTTCTTAAAGAAGGTGATTGGAACTAAGTGCCAAACTCAAACCAACCATCCCGAGTTGGATGAAGAAGGCTCCACTTGGCTATAGCCACAAGCAGTTTTGGACCAGTGTGTGTGTCGCTTGCATCAATGAACCATCAAGGAAGTGTTAGTCCAGTGGAAAGATACAACCCCAGCAGAAGCCACTTGGGAACCAACTACCATTCTGCAACAATTTCCACATCTCAAGCCTTGAGGACAAGGTTGTTTTTAAGGGGGAGGACATGTTAGGGACCTAACCCCTCACGTAGGTAGAATAATATATTTCGATGTAATAAATGTCAATATTAATAAGACCTAGAAATAAGGAAGAACAAGTTGAATGTAAGAAGACCTAATAAAAGATTTCTCTTCTAGAAGGATATTCCTCTAGATGGTTCTTTTGATAGACATATTTAGTATAAATAAGAGTCGAGGATATGAGAAATTTTGTCTTGGATATTATTGTAATAGAGATCTGCTCTGTTGGAGGTTACCCCTTTGAAGAGGCAAGTGAACATTTCTCTGAGAACTCCAAGTCATCTTTCTGGTGTTATTCTAGTATCATTTTGGTATTATTGTGGTTATGTTATGGTTATATTGTTGTTCATCTACCATTTCTAGCATTATGTTTATGTTCTGCATACTTTTTATATCTGGAATATTACACACAAAATGGAAATCAGGTGACATAACTGAGGTCCGTAAGCTCTGGACGGTTCATATGGTCAATTCCCATGTCCACTGTTCGTCGATCTGAGGAATGGTTTGTGTGTTATGTCATGTTGCAATTCACCTAATGAAGCCATTTAGGGACACAATGACCATTTGGTCTATGGTACAAAATCACAATCAGGTAACGTAATTGATCTCTGTAAGCTCTGGAAGGTTCATATGTTTAACGCCCATGGTACCATGATGCCCACAATCTCTCTATAGATGGGTCTTGAAAGTTGACCCCATGTGTTGGATTTGCATTGTGCCTCATTGAGAAAAAATCTAGTTCCATAGATCCTTTAAGAAACACTTTTTCAGGTAATAGAATCACAGGAGAGGGGTCCCCTTAACTGGAATCTGGTGCCAAGAGTCCAACCAAACTAGCGGTTCGTCGATCTGAGGCTTGGTTTTCATTTTATTCCAATTTCCAACTCACCTCCTGAAACCATTCAGGGAGACTCTGACAATTTGGTCCAGTGGCACAAAATCAAAACCGAGTGACGTAATTGAGTTGTGTAAGCTCTGGAAGGTCTACATGGCCAACTCCCATGCGACCATGATGCCCAAAATCACCTGAAACAGGAGTTGTGAAAGTCAACCCCCTATGTCGGATTTTCATTGTGCCTCACTGAGAAAAACCCTAGTTCAGGAGATCCTCTAACAAACACTTTTACAAGCGACGAAATCATAGGAGAGGTGTCCCCCTAACTGGAATCCCATGCCAGGAGTCCAACTGAACTGATGTTTCGTCAATCTGAGGCATGGTTTGCGTGTTATGGCATGTTGCAATTTACGTCCTGAAGCCATTCAAGGACACAATGACAATTTGTTCTAGGGTACAAAATCACAATCAGGTGACGTAATTGAGTTTTGAAATCTCCAGAAGGTCTGTATGGCCAAATCCCATAGGACCACAATTCCCACAATCACCCAACACAGGGGTCTTGAAATTTGACCCCCTGTGTTAGATTTGCATTGTGCCTCACTAAGAAAAACTCTAGTTTTAGATATCCTCTAAGAAACACTTTTTCGGTCGATGGAATCACACAAGAGTGGTCCCCCAAGATTGAATCTAGTGTGAGGAATCCAATGGAACTAATGGTTCGTCGATCTGAGGCACAATTTGTGTGCTATGACGAGTTGCAACTCGCCCCATGAAGTTATTCAGGGAGACAATGAAAATTCGGTCTAGTGGCACAAAATAACAACCTAGTGACGTAACTGAGTTTTTTAAGCACCAAAAGGTATGTATGACCAACTCCCACGTGACCATGGTACCCACAATCACCCAACATAGGGGTTGTGAAAGTTGACCCCTGTGTCGGATTTGCATTGTGTCTCACTGAGAAAAACCCTAGTTCTGGAGATCCTTTAATAAACACTTTTACGATCAAAGAAATCATAGGAGAGGGGTCTCCCTAGCTAGAATCCATTTCCAAGAGTCCAATGGAACTAACGGTTTGTCAATCCTAGGCATGGTTTGTGTTTTATGGCGTGTTGCAATTCACCTCCTGAAGCCATCCAGGACACAATGACAATTTTTCCTCGGGGTAAAAAATCACAATCGAGTGACATAACTGAGTTTCATAAGCTCTTGAAGGTCCTTATGGCCAAAACCCATGGGACCACAATGCCAAAAATTTCCTGACACAGAGGTCTTGAAATTTAACCCCCTATGTTGGATTTGCATTGTGCCTCACTAGGAAAAACTCTAGTTTGGGAGATCCTCTAAGAATCACTTTTATGGGTGACATAATAATTGGAGAGGGATCCATCTAGCTAGAATTTGGTTCCAAGATTCCAACGGAACTAACGGTTCATTGATCTGAGGCACGATTTGCATTTTATGTCGAGTTGCAACTCGCCTCGTAAAGTCATTCAGGGAGACAATGACAATTTGGTTCGGGGGAAAAATATCACAACTAGGTGATGTAACTCAGTTCTGTAAGCTCTGAAAGGTATACCAACTCCTACGTGACCATGGTTCCCATAATCTCCCAACATAGGGGTTGTGAAATTCGACCCCCTGTGTCGGATTTGCCTTGTGCCTCACTAAGAAGAACCATAGTTCTGAATATCCTCTAACAAAAACTTTTACGGGTGAAGGAATCATAGGAGAGGGTTCCCCCTAGTTCGAATCTAGTTCCAAGATTCCAATGGAACTGACGGTTCTTCGATATGAGTCAAAGTTTGCGTGTTATGCCGAGTTCAAACTCACCTCCTGAAGCCATTCAGGGAGACAATGACAATTTGGTCTGGGGGCACAAAATCACAATCAAGTGATGTAACTAACTTATGTAAGATCCTAAAGGTATGTATGGCTAATTTCCATGCAACCACGGTGCCCACAATCACATGACACGGGGGTTTTGAAGATTGACCCCCTGTGTCGGATTTGCATTATGCCCCACTGAGAAAAACTCTAGTTCTGAAGATCCTCTAAGAAATGCATTTTCGGGCGATAGAATCATAGGAGAGGGGTCCCCCTAGTTGGAAACCGGTGCCAGGAATCCAACAGAACTGACGGTTCATCGATCTGAGGCACTATTTGTGTGTTATGTCGAGTTGCAACTCGCTTCCTGAAGCCATTCAGGGAGACAATGAAAATTTTGTCCAGGGGCACAAAATGACAATCAGGTAACGTAAGTGAGTTTCGTAAGATATGGAAGGTCCATATGGCCAATACCCAGGTGACCATGGTTTGCCGATCCGAGGCATGGTTTGTGTTTTATGGCGTATTGCAATTCTCCTCCTAAAGCCATTTAGGGACCCACTAACAATTTGGTCTCGGGTACAAAATCACAATCAGGAAACGTAACTGAGTTTCATAAGCTCTGGAAGGTTTGTATGGTCAACACCCATGCGACCACGATTCCCAAAATTCCCCGACACATGGGTCTTTAAAATTGACCCCCTATGCCGAATTTGCATTGTGCCTCATTGAGAAAAACTCTAGTTCCGGAGATCCTCTATGAAGAAACATTTTAGGAAATGGAATCACAAGAGAGGGGTCCCCCTAAATTGAATCCGGTGTCAAGATTCCAACGGAACTGATGGTTTGTTGATCTAAGGCACGGTTTGCATTTTATTCTGAGTTGTAACTTGCCTCCTGAAGTCATTCAAGGAGACAATGACAATTTGCTCCAGTGGCACAAAATCAAAAATGAGCGATGTAACTGAGTTATGTAAGCTCCAAAAGGTCTGTATGGCCAATTCCCATCTGACCATGGTGCCCACAATCGCCCGACATAAGATTTTTGAAATTCAACCCTCTCTGTTGGATTTACATTGTGTCGCACTGAGAAAAACCCCAGTTTAGGAGATCCTCTAACAAACACTTTTACGGGAGACGAAATCATAGGAGAGGGGTCCCCCTAGATGAAATCACGTGTCATGAGTCCAATGGAACTCATGGTTCATCGATCCGAGGCGTGTTTTGCGTGTTATGGAATGTTGCAATTTGCCTCCTGAATCCATTTAGGGACATAATGACAATTTGGTATGGGGTTAAAAAATCACAATCGGGAGATGTAACTGAGTTTCAAAATCTCCAGAAGGTATGTATGGCCAACTCCCATGGGACCATGATGCCCACAATCACCCGACACAGGGGTCTTGAAAATTGACCCCTTGTGTCAGATTTGCATTGTGCCTCACTAAAAAAAACTCTAGTTTCGGAGATCCTCTAAGAAACACTTTTCCAGGTGATGGAATCATAGGAGAGGGGTCCCCCAAGCTAGAATCTAATGGAACTGATGTTTCATCGATCTGAGGCATGCTTTGAGTGTTATACCAAGTTGCAACTTGCCTCCTGAATCCATTCAGGGAGACAATGACAATTTGGTCTAGTGGCAAAAATTCAAAACCGAGAAACGTAACTGAGTTTCGTAAGATCTAAAATGTCTGTATGGCCAATTCCCATGTGGCCATGGTGCCCACAATTTCTTGAAATAGGGGCTGTGAAAGTTGACCCCCTGTGTCAGATTTTCATTATGCCTCACTAAGAAAAACCCTAGTTTTGGATATCCTCTAACAAAAAAATTTACGGGTGATGAAATCATAGGAGAGGGGTCCCCCTAGCTAGAATCCAATGCCAAGAGTCCAACAAAACTAATGGTTCGTCAATCTGAGGCATGGTTTGTGTGTTATGGCGTGTTGCAATTCACCTCCTTAAGCCATCCGGGGACACAATGACAATTTGGTCTAGGGGTACAAAATCACAATCGAGCAACGTAACTTAGTTTTGTAAGATTCGAAAGGTCTGTATGGACAACATCCATGGGACCATGATGCCCACAATCACTCGACATAAGGGTCTTGAAATTTGACCCCTTGTTCTGGATTTTCATTGAGCCTCACTCAGAAAAATGCTAGTTATGGAGATCCTCTAAGAAACACTTTTATGGGCGATAAAATCACAAGAGATGGCTCCCCATAGTTGGAATCTAGTGCCAGGAATCCAACGGAACTAACGGTTCGTCGATATGAGGGACGGTTTGTGTGTTATGATGAGTTGCAACTCGCCTCCAGAAGTCATTGAGGGACACAATGAAAATTTGGTCTAGGGGCACAAAATCACAATTGGACAACCTAAATTAGTTATGTTAGCTCCGAAAGGTATATATGGAAAATTCCTACGTGACCACGGTGCCCAGAATCGCCCGACACAGGGGTTGTGAAAGTTGACCCCCTATTCTGGATTTGCATTGTGCCTCACTGAGAAAAAACCTACTTCTGTAGATCCTCTAAGAAACACTTTCACGAGAGATGGAATCACAGGAGAGGGGTCCCCCTAGTTGGAATCCATTGTCAGGATTCCAAAGGAACTGATGATTCTTCAATTTGAGGCACAGTTTGTGTGTTATGTCGAGTTGTAACTCGCCCCCTGAAGCCATTCAGGGAGACAATGACAATTTGGTCCAGGGGAAAAAAATCACAACCATGCGATGTAACTAAGTTTTGTAATCTCTGAAAGGTCCGTATGGCCAATTCCCATGCAACCACGGTGCCCAAAATCGCCCGACACAAGGGTTTTGAAAGTTGACCCCCTGTGTCAGATTTGCATTGTGTCTCATGAGAAAAACTCTAGTTCCGTAGATCCTCTAAGAAACACTTTTTCGGGCGACGAAATCACAGGAGAGGGGTCCCCTTAGCTAGAAATTGATGCTAGGAGTCCATAGTAACTGACGGTTTGTTGATTTGAGGCATGTTTTGTGTGTTATACCGAGTTGCAACTCGCCTCCTGAAGCCATTCAGGGAGACAATGAAAATTTGGTCTAGGGGCACAAAATGGAAATCAAGTGATGTAACTAAGTTTCATAAGCTCTGGAAGGCACATATGGCCAATGGCCACACAACCACGGTGCCCACAATGGCCTGAAATATGGGTTGTGAAAGTTGACCCCATGTGTCGGATTTGCATTGTGCCTTACTGAGCTATTTGGACTTTGTTACACTTGCATGAACCATTTCTTGAGTTTGTTGAGGTGGTTACTAGTTTGTTGGAGCCACACATGATAGTTTGTTGCAACATTTATGGGAGTTCTCTCTCTTTCCTTGACTCATTCACCTACATGTTGAGTTAGTTGGAGTTGGTTATGACGTGATATATTATTTTTTTTTCTACACTTGATTTTGTTCTTTCCCTTGAGGATGTGGGATGAAGTATCATATGTACATACCTAATGTGACATGAAATTCCTTGAAAATGTGGGATGATGTGTAGACTTGACCTCCCTCTTCCATTGTAATTGTGTCCCTGAATGGCTTCAGGAGGCGAGTTGCAACTCGCCATGGCACCCAAACCATGCCTCAAATCAATGAAACGCCAATTCTACGAAGTTTCTTACGAAACCTCCACAAAAAATTTATCCCTTATCTGTTTATAGCGGAGGTTGTTATATATATGTGACTTCACATAAAGGGGTTGTGACAATGAAACATTCATTTTTGATATTATTTTTTTCAATAACCAAAATAGGAAAATATTATATTATATTAAAAGGTTGTAGCTAGCGCTAGCAATAATATACAAAAATACTAATTCAGAGTTTTGGAGCTTAGCATTAAACAACTCTATGATACTACATATCAAATCTTACACTAGACTATAAAATAAATATTCTTTATTTTCTTTCATGTAACATGTTTGATAAAAACACCCAAAATCCTTATGACATTACAATTAATGAAAAACTTGTAAGATTTCACTTCTTCCTGAACAACATCTAAGAGATGAGAGTGTTATTGTTTGATATCCATTGGTTCCTTAAGCTGATGAACCATCTCTTCTTCTTTAAATTCGACTTGAGCATAGTTGACCAAGACCTTATTGTTTGATGTCGAGGAGAGATAGTCCTTTTGAAGATAGAGATCCAAATTCTGCAACATGCTCATTCTGATGTACTTTGCATGTGATAGAGAATAGAGAAGTCCTAATATACTTAATATATTCCTCATGTCTCCTTTGTATTCTCCTTAATTACATGACATATTTGTTCTCCATAGTTGCACTATAATCACAAAATCCTAGAAACCAAACCCGAATGAAAAAGACAAGAAAAAAACAAAGGCCTTGACCCAATAAAATGGAGGCGGCTGCAATCATCTCACGCGACCACAAGGGAATAAAACCATAATAGAGCCCCTTTTCTATAATTTCCCCACAAAATATCCTGGAAAATGATGACTAGAGGAGAAGTACACAAAAATATCCAACCAAAGAGAAACATAGCTACAAGATATAACCACAAACCGATGTCACTTTCCCTAGAGGTTATTCCAAATTGTCTTCAATAGAACCAGAGAACTAGACCCAAAATGAAGGAGCCAAGTGATTGTCTTAAATGTAATCCCAAATGAAATTCAAAATTGACATAAAACAACCGATATCCAGGGAAAGTCGCTCGAAATCCTTTACCTAGAGGTCTGACACAAGAAAATCCCAACCGCAAAAGTTCCCAATTCCCTTCCTCTCATGCTACATTATCCCATAATTATATATTTTTTCAAAATAAGGCATTTAATACATAGAGCCAAGGTTAAGGCTCACATGTGAGAGAGGTTGGGTGTTGTCCTTGATACCCTCATCCCAATAGAAATGAGTTGGTATGTATGATGTTGAGCCATGTCAGTAGTAAATTTTGATTGATGTGCTTGATTTATTCACAACCTTAGGAGATATTATATAGTGAGTGCACCAATTTTTTCTCACACTCCCCTTTGATTAATTTAGTGTCATTTTTGGCCTAAAGGTCGGCTTCAACATTGAGATCTTGCTTCACATGGAAGAAGGAGATCTTTCTTATTATTCTTGCCTCCTTTTTTCTTGAGCAATGACTATAGCGAGGTTTCTATCCACCAAAAAATATTTCCCAAGCATAGATTTAATGATTACCATGGGATGACCTAGGATGATCAATGAATTGACCTTGGATTCCTTAGCTAGTAAGAGACCTCTCATAAGGGAATATGATTTTTCTAGATTATTTGGAGTTATCCCAAGGCCTATGCACACGATGCTACTTGTTTTCCTCTAAGATCATAAAGAATCCTCCTCTCTCTCTCGCCACCCTTCGATTTATTTTGGAAGAACCGTAAAAAAACCAGAATAATATTTTTTTATTATTCTCCATTCTAAAATGTCTTGGGAATCCATACAAATTTTCCACTTTGGATAGTTGTTCAAAATGGGGAGTTGAAATATTATTATGAACCCCAAACTAATTATACCATACCTCCAATGTTTTCAAACCAGTCAAAAAGTTTATTATAGAGTTGATATATTCCACTAATAACCTTTTTCCTTGGCTTCCACCACATTTGGGTTAACCGGAGTTTGATTAAAAACCATCTTATTCTAGGCCGACTAGATATTCCAACAAAAGTACCTTGAGAGTTCTTTCCATAGCATTTTCAGAGTGATTTTATTTCTAAATGAACCTTTGTAGGAAGCACCCCATGTTGAAAGCCACTGTGGCTATTGTGCATGCCAATTTAGCATGCACGACTATTGGTTGTTGTGCATACCAATTTGGCATGCACAACAGCCACTGTGGCTGCTGTGCATGCCAATTTGGCATGCCCAACAACCAATAGGGTTGTTGTGCATGCCAAATTGGCATGCACAACATCCAATAGGGTTGTTTTGCATGCCAAATTTGGCATGCACAACATCCCTATTGGCTATTTTTCATGCCAATTTGGCATGCACAACAACCCTATTGGTTGTTGTGCATGCCAAATTGGCAGGCACAACAACCCTATTGTATTTTTTGCATGCCAAATTGGCATGCAAAACAATCACAATGGAATGGTTCATCAAAGGGATGATAACCATTACTAAGATTCCATTGATGCAGTAGCTAATTAACACTCCTATAGAAGTGTTATCACAAGTAATGAATACAAAAGTAGGAAACAAGTATCTTTCTTGCACTGAAGGAAATAATAGCTCACTGGGAAGCTCGGACATAAACTCCAGCAAGTACTCAATAATATTAAGAAATAAACACAACAAGTTATCATTTTTATTAGTTATCCTTGTAATGTACAATGCTTGCAACCTCCAAGGGTCGTTGTTGTTACAACAATTAAAACTTAAAACCAAATAAAGAATTAAAAAAACATAATCACCAAGTCTCTTTTCTTGCAAGTTACCCAGTTCTCTAAGTCTCGGTTGGACTCACTTTCACTGTTCAAAATAATCCACAATGGATCCTTTTAAAACTAGGAATTATGGTTGCCCAATTTATGCACTTTCTCCACAATTCTACCCAACATCTCCATGTGGAATTGTGTTCTTAGTCTCACCAATCTCTTTTACTTTCCATCTCCTTCATTTCTTCTCTGTTGGAACAACCTTACATTGTTCTACCCAACAGTTATGAGAGTGCTACCCAAAGTGCATGTTAAAAAAATGCACAGCGGCCACAGATTTTGTGCATACCAAATTGGAATGTACAATAGCCACAATGGTTGTTGTGCATGCCAATTTGGCATGCACAACAACCACAACTTATGTTCATGCCAAATTGGCATGCACAACAGCCATTGTGGCTGATGTGCATGCAAAATTGGCATGCACAACAGCAATAGTGGTTGCTTTGCATGCCAAATTGGCATGCACAACAACCACAACTTTTGTGCATGCCAATTTGGCATGCACAACAGCCAAATTTAGTCATTCGCTTTCACTTTGGTGTTGGTTCTTTTCTTCACTTTGACATTAGTTCTCGACCTTGCTCTTGGTTCATTTCTAGGCTGTGGATCTTCCTGTCTTTAGGCCTTGGATTTATTTATATTTTTCACAATTGGTGAGAACAATTGTTAGTTAGCACATCCATGTCACCAATGAAATCCTTTGACATTTTAGAGGATTTTGGAAGTTGGATTGGAGCACATTTTCCTAATTCGTACAAGACCTACAATAAGGGTTTGAAGGTTTTTTTAATATAGGCCTCTCATTTTTTATTCCCTTTGGGTACATCCCTACTTTTGTATCATCGCTCAGTCAACTTGGTGGTTAGGGAGGACCAAGGTTACCATTTACCATAGGTTTCAATGAGATAGTTATTTCTATTTATGGTGATGAATGTTTATTATTTTCTCGCCAACTTCACCATCATAGATTCCAATGAGTTCCCCTTTTAATATTGGTTATAACTCCTTAGAATACACCCATGCCATCGACTTCTTGAGATGATGAAATTCTTCACTTATAGAGTCATAATGGCAACTTTATGCTACTGTCATTTTGCCTGAAATAGGCTTTTTGAGTGTTTCTTATATTGCCAAAAATAGAATAACTCTCAGGATTTTATGCATATCCAACATTTGATATAGGAAGATCCATCTTATTTATGGAATACTCTAACATATTATAGATTAAAGAGCTTCAAAATCAAGATCCCTTAAATTGTTTGATCAAAGAATGGCAAGCAATGTCACTAATAAATTATGCATGGTTTGAACAACTTTGTCACAATCCTTCCTAAAGTCCACAACAACATTCTCAGAAGAAAAAAAAAATAGATTGCACCATTTTTTAGTATCGTTCTCTCTAAAATGGAATCGACATCATTCGAAGTGGAATCTTGACAACATTCAACTAGTAAATTAGTAGGTCTTGTTGATCTTTGCACAAGATGTTCATTTGAAACAACTGGTCTATTTTCCCTTGAAAACAAAGGAAACAATATTTTTAGTGTAGGTGGGTTGTAGTCTAAGGACAAAATATCCACAACTGGACTAAATTGGCTATGATTGGCTCCAGAATATTGAACTGAATATCTCAAACCGAATTCGTTTGATTTTGGTATTTTTAAGGGATCATCTTTTCCTTTCAAAATATTTGCTTCCTTGGAACTTTCCGCCCTTTGAGAATGGTGGATAGTTTCCAGAAAGAAGGAAATACCATCCGATAACTAGTCATCCACTATTGAAGGAAAATCCATTGTCTAATTTATGTCCTTGCTAAGATAATTGGAATAGCTAATTGTAGAAAAAAATAAAGGATTTGTGTCACAACTTAAGATATGATTGGGTGGGTTTGTACTTGTTGGATAATGAATTTATTTCTTTTCTCTACTATTATTGCATACAACTGATGACTCTGGATATGTTTTAAATGAACCTTTAACAATTGAGTGTCTATATTCAACCTATATAGGGTGCTCCTTTTCGTACTGTTTTTAGACCTTGTATGCTTATTTTATCAAATCAATGGAGAGAGGGATCTTAGAACCTCAATATTAAATACAAGAGCAAGAGGAGGAGAAAATCACCAATGTCTATTGTCCTTCATTACTCTTTAGAAATATATTGTTTGTGTGTTCTTGTCTTATTTGAGTTTTAAGGATATTGTTAAGCCTCTCTCATATACCAACAAGGTATAAAGTACCAATAGTCAATCTTAGTCCCCCTTTGGTTCCTTAGGACAAGTTTCTATCTGAAATTTATCAAATTTATGTACATTGGTCATGTCTAATTAATGGAACCCTACTTTTATGGTTTATGAAGATGTTTGATAGTGAGAATTCAATTCATATTGATTGCTCACTTAGCTTTAATGATTTAGTTTAGGATTCTATCAAGTAGTAAGATTCAATTTTTAATTACCCTACTGACTTTCTTTAGTTCCTCCTCTCCAACTAAGTTTTGTCCTACAAAGGTTTATCTTACCATTCTATAAAAACCACACCATATGGAAATGTTTTTTACCTTTTCCATGATCATGTCAAAGTTCATAGTATAAGAAAATCAAAACTGAACTAGAAACATTATCCAAATTATTGGACCTCGTTATAGAGATAGTTGATTTGGCACAAATAAGGCCTACAAATAGACCATTCCTAGCATTCCTAACCATTTATCCTCCCTACCCAAGAAAAAAAATTGCATGATAAAGGATCATAACTATCGATGAAAAGGATGCACAAGAGGAATAAAGGGATGCATAGTAGGTCGGCTACAAATAGATAAGAGTTGTGGAGTCTAATTAATGAGATGACATGGATACTGGATTGATACCGTCATCCTTATCCTATTTTTTAACAAAACTTGACATGGCCAACTTTACCTAGCTATGAACTTATAAAATATCTTCAAAGCTAAAAGGAAAGAGTTACACACATGCACACTCTCACATAGACAATATTTTGTTGATTACTTAGTTGTCAATTATTCTTGTTGTTACCCGTTGCAGATTGATTCATGTTAAATAAAGAATGCTATGACACTTGATGCACAACTCTATTGGAATATGTGGCTATGAGAACATATGAGAACCTCGGTTTCGATCAAATGCCAACAATCATCGTCAGCTTCAAGAAAGGATGGCATGCACAACATCCATTGTGGTTGCACGGACGGTGGAAACTAGTTGAATGAATCCTTTTTCCCAGCCCAACAGAAAGAAGAACCCTTCAGCCTAGAACAACACCAAGCCTTTCTTTCACCTTCCTTTTCCCTTTCACCGCTAACCCTTAGTCTATATCCTACCGTTAACCCTTAGCTTGTATCCTATTTGGCCTTCATCAGCAAAACAAACAATTGATTTATAGGAATGGAATAAGAATAATAATAGTGATCCCTTCTAGCTTATTCGCTTTCCTCTCAGGGGACTAGCTTATTCGTTGCTAGCTTAGGGGGAACTGAACTTAAGGATGGAGACCTTACCTTCTAGATTATTCTCTTTATTTTTCTTTGGATGGAGATAGTATAGAAAGGTTTATTTATTTTTCAATGGGTACAGATGCTTTGCTAATGCTCAGGAAGGGAAACTAACTTATTGAAAGTAGGGGACTTCTTAAAAGAATGGGGTACTTGCACAAATCCTTTTTCGCTTATTAGTGAAATATGGAATGTAATAATATCATATATAATTATCTCTATCAGGGAAAGGAAAGGCATGGCATGTCAAGGAAAGGCATGTTAAGGCTAGGCATGGCATGTCAAGGAAAAGAAAGGCAATTTAATGCAAGGCATGGCATGTCAAGGAAAGGCTTGTCAATGCAAGGCATGTCAAGGCAAGGAAAGGCATGTCAGGGAAAGGGGTGGAAAGGCAAGGGAATGCATGACAAAGAAAGACATTGCAAGGAAAGTCATGGTAAGGCATGAAAAAGAATGACATGTCAAGGAAAGGTAAGACATGTCAAGGTAAGGCAAGACATGTCAAGGCGAGGCATGGATTTTCAAGGAAAGGCATGGCTTGTCAAGGCAAGGCAAGGCAAGGCATTTCAATGCAAGGCATGTATTTTCAAGGCAAGGCATGTCCAAGCTAGGCATGGCATGGCAAGACAAGGCATAGAATGACATGTCAAGGCAAGGCAAGACATGTCAAGGCAAGGAATGGCAAGGCATGGTAGGGAAAAGCATGTCAACCCAAGGAAAGGAAAGTCAAGGTCTGTCAATGCAAGGAAAGGCAAGGCATATCAGGGAAAGGCATTGAAAAGAAATGCAAGGCAAGGAATGTCAAGGCAAGTCATGGCATGTCAATGAAAGGCATGGAAAGGAAAGGCAAGGGAATGCATAGCAAGGAAAGGAATTGCAAGGCATATCATGGTAAGGCATGAAAACACATGGAAGATCATGGCATGGAAAGGCAATACATGGAAAGGCAAGGCATGGCTTGTTAAGGCAAGGCATGGCTTGTCAAGGAAAAGAATTGAAAGGCAAGGAAAGACATATCAAGGAAAGGCATGGCATGTCCAGGCAAGGCATGGCCATGCTAGGCATGTTCAGGCTAGGCATGGCATGTCAAGGCAAGGAAAGGCATGTAAATGCAAAGCATGGAATGTCAAGGAAAGGATTTTCAATGCAAGGTATGGAATGTCATGGAAAGGCATGCCAATGCAAGCAAAGGTCTGTCAAGGAAAGGCATGTTAATTCAAGGTATGGAATGTCAAGGAAAGGCATGGCATGTTAAGGCAAGGCATGCCAAAGTAAGGCAAGGCATGGCATGTCAAGGAAAGGAAATACATGTCAAGGAAAGGCATGGATTGTCAAGCCAAGGAATGGGTTTTCAAGGCAAGGAAAGAAATGTCAAGGCAAGGCACGGCTTGTCAAGGCAAGGCATGGCTTGTCAAGGAAAGGCATGTTAGGGCAAGGCAAGGCAAGTTATGGCATGTCAGGGAAATGAAAGGCATGGAAAGGCTAGGCATGGCATGTCAAGGCAAGGCATGGCATGTCAATGAAAGGAAAGGAATGACATTTCAATGCAAGGCATGTCAATGCAAGGCATGTCAATGCAAGGCATGTCAATGCAAGGCATGACATGTCAAGGCAAGGCCAGGAATATCATTTTTTTTATGATCTTTACTAACGTTGATTAGAATTGTTGAATGTTTTACATCATTGAATGACATCTTAGTTGTAACTTATTTGATATTTTATTATTATATGTGCACTTTGGTATGATGTAATATGATTATCATTTCTTTTCATATGTTGTAATATTAGATATATAACAGAGAAATTAATTATTGAATGAAATAAATAATACCTTTTCATTCTAAATGTTCATTTTTGCAAAACAAGGATCTTTCAGAAGATCTTGATCATCCTCAACAAAAAGATCCAGATCATGATGTTGGGTCCAATGTTCAAATGGAATATGATGTTGATCATGATGACACAAATACAGATGACAACGATTCCATTGTCGATGCAGATGACGATAATGACAATCATGATGATCATGATCACAATGGTGATGATGATGTTGAGGTAGTTGCTGGTAGCATTCAATGACATTCATGATCATATAGTCTGTTGTTGGATCATGTTGTCATTGATGCCAATGGTTTTTCATTGATGCCAATGGTTTGATTACTTGGGAGATTGTTGGATCATATGTCATTGATGTAAATGGTTTGGTTTGATTGATGTCATTGGTTGATGCCAAGTAATTGATT
>ML782458.1:271024-288693 GCA_009831015.1 Picea engelmannii | reverse complement strand
TTGAGGATTGTTGCCTCATCTCAGTTGATGCTGAGAATGCAAGCTGAGTCTTGCATATAGAGCTGGTGCTCTTGTAGAGTTGTACTCTATTCAGTTGTTGCTGATAAACCCCAAGGATTGAAGTCCGTAATAAATAAAAAAATAAAAAAATTGTACATACATCTTGTGTTCTTTGTGTTCATTGTGGTGATGACTTGTTGATAATATATTGCTGATATATGTTGCTGATATGTGCTCACATCTAACTGATTATAAATGACAACAATGGGTATTGAATAAATGTTGAATGCTAATTTATGAGTTTTTGTGCAAGAGGGAAGTTTTGGAAAAAGAGCCCCACACTCATTCACCCCCCCCCTCTAAGTGTGGTAGGTGTGTCCAACATCTGCATCATGGATCATTTTTTATATATTGTTATAATGCATATTTTCATGGTTAATATCATATGTATCATTTTCATGACCTACAGTAGCATATTATTGAGTTGTATCATTTTGACATGTTTCATGTTGACTTATATTGTTTGGACATGACGTATCATATTGACTTGTATCATTTTGTTTTACATAATTTATCATTTTTATTTATATCATTTGTTCATGATGTATCATTTTTACTTATGTTTGGACATGTATCATTTTCAGATGATATTGATCTATTGTCATATATATTTGACTTTCAATTGTTTTAGTTATATATGATGATGATCTTATCAATATTGACTCGTCATTTTTTATATGTTGAAAGTGGTTGATGATTTTTGGATGCATATTTATTACGTATGATGGTTTTGATTTACTGCTCATGATGGATCTTGTCAAATTCACTTAAATTATAGATATTTGACTCACTTGTTTTAATTATAGATGATGATCATGTTATAATAATTATATTGTTATTTTATATATACTGGATGTTGTAGATTCTATTTTGATGGAGATTTAATAAGTATAATGATGTTGTTAATTTGTATGGATGTATGTTTCCCTAAAAAAATATTTATAAATGTTATCTTATAAAATATTTCAAATGCATTTATATGACTTATTGTATAATCATTTAAGTTATTTAAGAGACATGGTATATTTAACTAATTAAATTGAAATAAAACATATTAAATTAATAATTGTAAGCAAAACAAGAAGCATTGTTGGAAGCAAGAAAGGAAGCAACAATGGAAACCAAATTGGAAGCCACACCAGAAGAAAAACTGGAACCCAAACCAGAAGCAAAATGGAAAGCAAAACTAGAAGCCAAACCAGAAGCCAAACTGGAAGAAAAATTGGAAGCCATATCAAAAGCAAAACTGAAAGCCAAAATAGAAGAAAAATTGGAAGGCATATCAGAAGAAAAATTGGAAGCAACACCTGATGTTATTCTTGGCGCCAAACTGGAAGAAAAATTTGAAGCCAGATCAGAAGAAAAACTGGACGTAAAATGGGAAGCCAAAACAGACGCAAAAATGGAAGCAAAATTGGAAGGCATATCAGAAGAAAAATAGGAAGCAACACTTGGCGCTAAACCTGACGCTATTCATGGTGTTACACCTGGTGCTACACATGGTGTTAATCATGACGCTAAACTTGGCGCTAAACCTAGTGTTAATCCTGGCGCTAAACCTGGCATTATTTTTCTGGTGCTAAATCTGGTGCAATTATAAAAAGTCCATATTGCACCCTTTTTTGTGTCAGAAAAAGTGTTCAATTCATGGAGTAAAATACTCTAAATTTCGGTGCAATTTTAGACGTTAATTGCATGTTCTATTGTAGTGAAGGGACTAATATTAAGCCAGAGAGAAGGTTCAAGACAAATTCAATAATGAACACAAATCACAAAGGTCCTCGTTTACAAAGATCTCCTACAACATCTTATCATGAAACAAAACCAAGGTCATTACAGATCAGGGATGAACGAGTATTTGTCATCTCATGCACCTTACATTTATCAAGTAATTCTCACTTAAATCCACTATTGGCAGGTACCATTTGTGTAGGCTACATGAGATCTCACCAGTAGCCAACTTACTCTCCATATTTAAACGATAGGTAGGTCTAGATCTGTAGAATCCCAATACATGATGCCCACTAGCATAGGTTAATTCGTGTTAACAACAGATTAATGAAAACTCCAAATCCATGGCAGACTTGGAATCGTGTTAAGCTAAATTCCACCTTTAATGGTCTGTGATATATGTTATATACGTGTATTTTGTGAGTTCTTTCTCTTTTGAGTTTCTTCTATGGCTCGAATCCGCATTGTTATGAGGTGGACATCAACATTAGATGTTGAAAATGTTCCGTGAAGGTTTCTTTGAAAGAGAATGTTTCTAAATATCTTACCATCTGAATCAAAATCTCACCAAGGTCTGCTTTCTTCTCCATCAAGCAGTAGTAATAGACTCTCGCACAGTGCTTGTTGATCTCTTCATTGGCAATCTCGGGGCGGTACTCATCATCTAACCATTTTTGTAAATTGATTCTCAACCACTCAGATTCCTGAAGTGCTGGAGACGGGAACATCCATTCTTCTGGAAATCTCAAATCCTACACAAATTCATCATTTTCTTTATCTCTGGGATTTAATGAGCATATAAATCGAGCCGAATTTGGCACTAATTTTTGTACACCCACTGTAATATAACTCTCAAATACTGGGTTTCTCCTTTTCGCAATTAGAAACGCTCCGGAAGACTTCGCGATTAAGTGGGGTTGCAAAGGAGACAACAAGATATTTGACTGATTAAACCTTGGAGCTAGGTTTTGTGCCATGGCAATGAGCTTTAAGGTCAGAGGGACAACCTTAGATGTTTTTCAGGTGTCTATTTGTTTGTTGGTAGTTATAAAGAAAGTACAGGTGCCAAGGAGATCGCTGGTAGTAAAAACGCCTAAGGAAGAACTCGGGTGGGATCTCTGGCATAAATTCTGAGTGCAAATGCTAAGGACCGAGGGATAGAAGATGGGAAAGGATTCTAAGGAAAGATTCAGGTTAATCTGAGCGTAGGGTAAGGAGTTTGTCTAAGTCGCAAAAATAGAGGGAAGAGTTTGTGATTCGCTTGAGGCAAATAGATTGACAATACCATTAAAATTTTAACAAGCTAACAAAGGCAGCGCCCAAGGTTTTTTTTTAATAAATAAACATATCGACTGACAACAATCAAGCGAGATCCAGTGGACTAGTATAAGGATGACAACGAGCATAGAATTCTCAATACGAGTAGCTCAGTTTTGTTTTTTTAAAGAAAAGTAGCAACGCTAAATTTCACCTTCTATATCAGTCCATGCCATCACTAAAACTCACAATTTAAATCATAATTTTCAATATAGTTGCAAAAAAAAAATTAAAATACATCTATAATTTAATCGATCACAATTACAATCTTAATAAAAGTACCATGACTTACAACTATTTTTTGAAGATGCGCTTCAGCAATGGCGTTCCTCTGACCTCCCGCTTGTCAATCATAGAGACTTCACCGATACCTCCCAGCCAACGCTAGGGCTACTTTTCTTCCCCCTCAACCCCCCGAGCCACAAAGGGGCTATGCACACAACCAAAATTCCTCTATCTCCCAGATTTCCTCGCAAGGTAGAGCCACCACTCTCTCTCAGGCTGGGTATCCTAACTCTCACAAGTAAAACCAGTCAAAAATTTTGCAGCATAACCTTACCCAGAACCAGTGTGTGATCTATTTCTCATCCTTGCCATTTGTTTTATATAATTTCCTTAATGACACATTCTCATTTGCACAATTAATTCACTTTTTAATTAAATAAGT
Source organism: Picea engelmannii (assembly GCA_009831015.1). NCBI lineage: Eukaryota > Viridiplantae > Streptophyta > Pinopsida > Pinales > Pinaceae > Picea > Picea engelmannii. Next base: position 284,918 of record ML782458.1, on the reverse strand, counting down.
TAGAATTATTCCCCCCGTACACTTGTCACCCTCTCCATAAGTTGTACAAGAAAATTCCATAATTTATTTTAATTAAAAGTTTATTTCTCTCACCTCTCCTAAAATCTCTTCTTAAATCACTCCTAGTTGTCTCTTTATTCCCCTTATTCTCAATTAATCACTAACGCCCTTCTAAAATTGAGTTGAATTAAAATAGGATTCTTCTCTAGTTATACTAGTGTTAACTAGACTCTAGATATATTTCTATGCGTACACATTCTCTCCTCTATGTTTCTTTCTTATTTTAAAAACTCCCTTTTAAAATCAAATCATTAGGATTATTTCTGTAAGGTAGCTAGAGAGGTAGTGGGTGGGGCCAGAGGGCCCATAGTGATAATAGTAGAGGTCATTCAATGTAAGGTGGACTAGATCCACTATATTATTAAATAAGACCCACTATGGTAATTAGATGTAATAAATGTAAGAGTACTTCTTAGAAAGTTCTACGTCTAGAAGATTCCTCATCTAGAATGTTCTTAGGTGATGGTAGCACTATATAAAGAGGTTCAAGCAATGTAATGAGATATGAAGAGAAATATTGTATTGGAGCGGTAGCTCAATAGGATGATGCCCCCTCGAAGAGACAAGTGAACAGGAGGGGATCTCTTCCATAATAGGATCCATTGTATGGTGTTGCCCTACCTCAAGGGTTTGATAGTAACACATGATATTTTACATATTGTTCTTCTATATCTATCATGGTTCTTTTATATTCATTCTTTGGTTCTTAATAAGTGGTATCAGAGCACTTTCCTTGGCAGACATTGTGAGCAAATATTTTTTATTTTTGCAGATTTTTATTTTTCGGAGAAGAAAAAGAGGGTCTTGTCATTCCATAAATTTTCAATATATTTATGTGAAAAGTTTGCAGAAACAGGTTGTGGATCTGAGTTTCTCTTAGAAAAACACCCAAGTTGAAAAATAAAATCGTCTAAAACGGAGTCCAGGAAGTCAAGATATTGAAGTTTTAAAATCTGCAATTTTTCAGTGTTTTTTTCGCAGACGGCGGCATGATTTTTTTTATTTCTGTAGCATCTGGAGACCAAATTTTTCCAAATAAATTACAGATCTGAGTTCCTCTCACAATTTCACCCAATTTCAAAAAAAAACAATCAGCCGAAACAGAGTCCGGAAAGTGAAGTTATGAGCATTTTAAATATAACATTTTTTCAGGGTTTTTCCGAAAAACGCCATGATTTTCTGCAGTAACTTATTGTTCTATTTTTTGGGTTTTTTCATGATGGATGTAGGACCAAAGATTTCATAGGGTACTCATATGGCTATTTCCTCTCAAACCCTCAAGGGAATTCTTGAAGCATTCAAACCCAAATTGTATGACACATTGGATGCTAGAGTGCATGACCTTGCAAATGGTCTCAATGATAGTTTCTGTAGTATTCGAGATTCATTGGATAAGACGCAGCAGATATTTCTTATGGCGGACATCAAGGATGAATATAATCAAGAAATATATGCTTAGTATGATTTTGAGGCCTATTGTGATGATTGGTATATGGATAGTTGTCATTTCTGGGATGACAACCACTTTCATATTTTATTTGATGACTCTAATCCACCTTCTGTAGACAGCATCAATGTGACAAATCGAGAGCCAATGATTATTACCAGTATCCATCCTGCATATTTTACAGTGGTATTATTCCTTCCAGATTCTGATACGACTCTTTTTTCCACTATGTGGATGGATATTCTTATTTGGATCCACATGATAGGTGTCAGTCTTTGGAGCATCATTTTGAGTTGGTTATTGGGTTCCAAAATCTTCCACGAGGAGTTCACATGAACACTTGGACATGGGACTCGAGATTACAATGGTGGTTGGACTACTTCAACATGGTGGCTTTCCTTTCTACATGGGACCTTGGTTCTCCAGTCTTCTTCAACATTATGGTCCACAATTATCCATGGGACCCTGGTATACGGTTGTACATCAAGTGTTGAGAACAATGCTACGCTTTCATAAGGGGGATGGAATATAAGGTAGCTAGAGAGGTAGTGGGGGGGGAAGAGGGTCGATAGTGATAATAGTGGAGGTCATTCAATGTAAGGTGGACTAGGTCCACTATATTATTAAATAAGACCCACTATGGTAGTTAGATATAATAAATGTAAGAGAACTTCTTAGAAGGTTCTACTTATAGAATATTCATCCTCTAGAATGTTCTTAGGTGATGGTAGCACTATATAAAGGGGTTCAAGCAATGTAATGAGATATGAAGAGAAATATTGTATTGGAGCGGTAGTTCAATAGGAGGATGCCCCCTTGAAGAGGCAAGTGAACAGGAGATGATCCATTCCATAATAGGATCAATTGTATGGTGTTGTCCTACCTCAAGGGTTTGATAGTAATACATGAGATTTTGCATATTGTTATTCTATATCTATTGCGGTTCTTTTGTATTCAATCTTTGGTTCTTAACAATTTCAATTTACTTAATTCTTGAAATTATTTACCTCATTCCCCTTTTTCTTTAGTTATTAATTTCAGTTTAGCCTCTTTACAAAACTTATACTTAGCCTTAATTAAATTTAATTTGCAAAGGCTTAGACACTTATAGGGATTTATAATTAATAACTTCAATTCTTAATTAATTAATTAATTGATCCGGCAGTGCATCAAGATTTTACAAGGTTAATTATTCGATCAAGGTTTTCTAGGATACCTAGATTCATTGACACAAGTGTTACTTTCACGGCGTGCCCTTCAAGACGCACTCCATGCTCCAAGGGTGCCACTCTCCTTTGATTAGTTTTAGTAGTTTTCCAACCCCTGGAGTCAGCACTCTATTCAGGCGACCTTGTGAGAGACTAATAGATTCTACGGAATAAGGACCATGTCTTATTGCGTGCCCATTAGAAATCTTTGTGAGCGATTGTCTCAATCTGCCCTCACAACATCATGGTCCTCTCGAACTAGGTAATCGTTAAGCTACAATTCGATCCACGGAGGGAGTGCTAGTAGGTTGTGACAAGGATGTTGCCACACCTCTCCCTCGATATCTGGTCTATGTGCATGAACCATTTACTCCTTATATGAGTCACATTAGCAAACAATCGCCAGCTTGCATCCATCAACGAAACATTGTCAGCGATCCATATATAAACTCATACTATAAATGATCATATGTCACATATGCATAAATGAAATACTCAAACTAATACAAGCCACCCCCCTGACTCAATCCAGAGTCCCTAGAGCTCCATTGATGCCATCGACATCCATAATCTGTCAAGTGTCATGCACACTTAGGGGAAACTCGTCAATAACATCTGTCAATACATATATATCAAATAACATAATATCATAATCCATCAACATCATCACAAAATCCGTAAGCGAAACCATAACCATGTACTATAACCGGATCACCTGCATGCAAGTTTCCTCAAAGAATAAGTCAATAACATGTGCTCGCAAGAGAGGGATGTTACAATGATCAATTTTAGCCATTAAAAATGATTCTCCTTCAACATAAACATCTACATCTTCATTGTTTGAAATGCAACGACTTTGTTTTAAAATTATTATTCAACATTTTAATGAAGCAAATACTAAACATCCACTAAAAAGGTTTGTTTAGAGAACTAGGGGAATTGGAAAGACATACCTTATACATTGTATTTCAAAAGAATTTAATTCTCACTCAATTGATGGAAATAACCCAGTGATATTATTAACACCTATTGGAATAGTTTTTTTCAATATATGAGCTAGAACAATTCACTCGATGCTAAGAATTCATATTAAGAATTTAAACCTCTATAGGTTCAAGCACTTTGGGTGTTTCAAGAGGAAATGAAACATGTTAAATACATTTTGATCAATGAAATGTGCTTCATTGGACCAAGGTTGTTCATGCAGACTGATTCACAATTGTGTGAATCATTTACAGAAAACATATATGTTCCATTCATTGGAAGATAATTAATTCCTATTAGATACCTTGGTCAATTACCACCTATCAAAGATAAACCATTGTATGTAGGTAACACATATGCTAAGGTTTTGTGTAAATATTTCAAAACAATTGTCACTTTAGATAAAAAAAAAATCATCAACAAGGGACAAATCCAAAGCAATCCAATTTCTAAAGATTATTAAGGAACATCATAAATGTAGAAGTAAAATTATATGATTGAAATGCTTTTATGTCACGAATAGATGCATCGATGGATTCTATTGAAATTAGTACCTTCAAGTAAAAAAATCATTTATTTCCAACAAACAAATTGGTCGATCTACACAACAAGTGCATTCTCAAATCATTGAATACTCCTATTACACGATGTCTTGTTGAACATACAAAGAATAAATAATGTAATGATGCAAACGATGAACAACTTGAATGTGAAGTTATTTTATGCATTGGTCAACGTGTCATGCTAACATCTAACTTGTGGGTAGAAACATAGTTAGTAAATGGAGCAGTTGGAACTATTCAAAAAATATTCTAATCTCCTCGATCAAGACCACCTCAACTCCCAATGCACACTACTATTTCTTTTGATAATTACATTGGTGCACCAGAGGCATGAAAAATCAAAGTATCGTACCAATAACACCTATTGTTAGAGGAAATCATAAACAAATCCCATTGTGTATGGCTTGGGCTATCACTATACACAAATCACAAGGTTTGACAATAAATAAAGCAACAATTGATATTGGTCTACTAAAAGACAAGGTTTAATGTTTATAAAAATTTCATGAGTTAAATCAACGAATGGTTTAAGGATATCACCACCATTTACATTTGAAATATATGCAAAGATGAGTGAAAGTGCATATGCTACAATTAGAATAAAAAAAAAAAACAACGATTGCAATCCATCTCTTTATAACCATTAAACTTGTTTTAGAATGAGGTTAGTTAATTCACTTTTTTCTAATTGTATCATCGGTTTCATTGCTTTATCTTAGTCAAATAATAAACATAATTTATGATTTTTCGAATGTGAAGAACATTTTTGAATCGAAAATCATTTATCTTCAAGAATATCGAATCCTAAGAAAGAAAGGTTGGTCTTTTTAGTATTCTTTATTCATTTCTATTGGATGAATCTAAATTATTTATAATATCATTTCACATTATTTAAAAGCATTTTCTAATTTCTTATACTAATGTTTCAATTAAATAATTTCAATTAAATAATTTGCATTAAATCTTTGGGTCATTACAACACCTTAAGACAATAATAACCCTTATGTAATTTATGAATTGGAAGATATTCAATGAAACGTTAAAGTTACATAAAAGAAAATACAAACATGTCACTAAGCAAGGAGTAATTGGATAAATTGGCATCCAATTTTTTTTTGTAGAATAACATAAAGAGAAATTCATAAGTTACAGAAAAGAAAATACAAACATGTAACAAGATGTCATTAAGCAAGAAGTAATTGGATAAATTGGCATCCAATTTTATAATATGGCTTTGTAGAATAACATAAAAAGAAATTCAACCATCTGCTAGTTGAAATCTCATATTTTTACTATGAATCGATGTACTAATATAAAATGGAAGAAAAAAATAAATTTTATGTACTAATATAAAATGGAAGAAAAAAATAAATTTGCTTATAAGATTTTAGAAAAAAAAAAAAACAAATTACTTATAAGATTTTATGTTTTGTACATTTTTTATTACTTTATAAAAATGTTATTGCCATATTTTTTGTTTTAATGGTTTGTTCAAAAATTTACTATTTTATGCCATATCCATATTATTTATGTATAGTTTTATTACCAACATATGAAGTGGAGTTATAACCTCTTTATATCATTTAAGAAAAATTATATTAATCTTTTCATATTCATATACATATACATATAGCGTAAAATTAAAAATAATTATTTCAAATTGTATAAATTTTATATTAAGGAATAATGCACTTTTACATTTTCAACTATAATGAATCTACAATTTAATGCATTCAATAATAATAATAAAACACAACAGAACAAAATAATAATAATAATAAAACATAACAGAACAAAATTTTTGATGAATTTCACAATGCAACATAAATATTAACGAATGTATCAATTTAAAATACATTAATGAATATCGCAATGCCACATGAAATTTAATGAACGACCAATGTCATATAATCGTTAACGACGCAAGATGAATATTGCAATGTGACAAAATACTTGAAGAATATCGCAAAGGGAAAAAATACTTTATGAATTTCGCAAACTAACATCATATTTCATTAATATCAAAATACTACAAAATCTTGTATGAGCATTACAATGTGACATGGCATTTAATGAAAGTGGCAATGTGACATAGTTTTTAACATGTCAAGATGAATGTTGTAATATGAAATAACCTTAAACAAAAGATGCAATACAACATAACCTTCAGTTAATGTCACAATGTTACATCAATGAACATCATAATATAACATGACATTTGAAGAATGTCTTAATGTCACATAGTCATAAACACAACAACATCAATGTACCAATATAAAAAAACCATTAATAAATGTCACAAACCAACATAACCCTTCATAAATGTCAAAAATGGAGAAAATCATTTATGAATGTCATAATGTCACATCATATTTCATTAACGTCGCAACACAACAAAAATTTAATGAATATCGCAATGTGACATGAAATTTGATGACTACTGCAATTTGAGATAATCATTAATGTTGTAAGATGAATGTCGCAATGTGAAAAAAAAAATGAATGCAGCAATGTCACATCACATTCCATTGACACCACAATGTGCCATAATCATTCATGAATGTAGGAAGCAAACATAAGTCGACAAAAATGAATTTTTAAATACCACATAACCATTTAGGAACATCACAATCAAACATATCTATATTATAAAGTAAGTGAAATGAATGTTACAATATGATAAGCGAAATGAATGTTATAATATGACGTAACCATTGAATAATTTCAAAACCCAACATAGCCTTGATGAATGTTGAAACGTGACAAAACCATGAATAAATGTGAAAATATCACATCACATTTCATGAACGTCATAATACCAGAAACAATTAACACCACAATGTGACATGACATTTGATAAATGATGGAATGTCACATAGTCGTTAACACATAAATATGAATGTCACAATTGGAAATAACCATTATGGAATGTCACAATGCCACATAACCCTTAATAAATGTCACAATGGGACAAAATCATTTATGAATCTCACAATGTGACATCGCATTTCATTAATGATACAATATGACATAACATTAATGAACATCACAATGTGACATAGAAATTTAAAAAAAATACCTTTATAAATGTCACAGTGCACATCACATTTCATTAACAACACAACGCAATAAAACATTAATGAACATCACAATGTCACATTAAATTTGTTGAACGCCTTAATCTAACATAGTCGTAAATGTCACAATGTGACACAAACCTTTCTCAATGTCACAATGTGACACCACATTCCATTGTCATCACAATGTGACATAACCATTAATGAATGTAGGAAGACGACATAAGTTAACCAAGATCAATTTCTCAATGTCACATAACCATTGAGGAACATCACAATCAAACATACCCATATTATAAGCTAACCCAAAATGAATGTTATAATACGATGTAACCATTGAAGAATTTCACAACCCAACCAAACCCTTCATGAACGTTGAAACGCCATTAATCCTAGCAAACCACAATCAAACACCATAAAATAATAAAACAAATATGTGAATATGTGAATATATTAACAATAATAAAATAATAAATATTAAATATTAATTATCTCAAGATAAATTTGTTAATAATAATAAATAATTATTATTAATGATCTCAACATAATAATAATAATAATAATAAATATTAATATACAGATTAATAATAAATAATAAATTTAATTATCTCAACACAAATATGTTATTATTAATAATAATAAATATATATGAATATATGAATAAATATATTATTACTAATAAATATTAATTATCTCAACATATCTAACATATCTTTATGCCACAACCACATTAATAATATTAATATGTCTATTGTGTATATTTAGCACATACTATAAGAAACATTATTAATGTGCTAAATATATTCCTATCAATTGTAGTTGTTGTTAGTTTATTTATGATCAACATTGAAATACTTTTATTTTTATTTATTTTTAAATGACACATGTCAATTCCATATTCTCCTTCATATTGAGAAGTAAAAAGCACGCGCGCGCGCGCGCGCGCACACACACACACACACACACACACACACACACACACACACATATATATATATATATATATATTTCATATCCAAAGTAAGAAAACCTTTATAGAAGTGAGGGCTATTAGTTTATCCTATGATGACACAATCTTAAAACCCCCAATATGTGTAGAGAAGACTTAACCTCCTAAAATAAAGTTTATAAGGAATAGATTTCTATTTTTTCTAAATTCCTTCCAAACATACTCATCAAAAATAAAATAGTTTTAAGTCATACTCATCAAAAATAATTTTAGATCATACTACATCTAAAGACAATTTCAACAAATCACTAACATGCATTAAATCATATCTAATCATAAAAATTACTTTTAAAAAAAAATCATATAATATCCAAAAACATTTTACTTTTAATCTCATATACATGAAAGTTATATACTATAAATCCATTTCATTTATATATAAACAAGGGTTATGCATCTACTTTTATTAGATTTTATTTTTTAATTTAAAAAAAATATTACATTAGGTTTATATCTAACATCAACCTTAACACTAACATTAAATATTTATTTCTAAGCGTATAATACACTTTACTTTATTTTCCATCTAATAATATAATAACATAAAATTTCAAACTTTAACCATCTACATGAAAGCTAGATATTCGAAATCCATTTCATATATATAGCAATGGTTATACATCTATTTTTACAAGATTTTATTTTTTATTTAAAAAAAAATATTACATTAGATTTATATCTCACATCAACCTTAATATTTAATATTAACATTAAATATTTCTTTCACATCAACCTTAATATTAACATTAAATATTTCTTTCTAAGCGTATAATACACTTTACTTTTTTTCCATGTAATAATACAATACCATAAAATTTCAAACTTAGATTTTAAAGTTTATAATTTTCAAAAATAAATCCATAAAATGGTAGGTTTACTTTAAGGTGAATTGTCGAGTATTACAAGTGATAGGTAAAATTAAAAATGAAGTTGAAATCTTAAGTAAGATTGAAAAATTAAAAAATAAATCGATAAGATGTTAGGTTATTTGGAAGTGATTTGCTTTGTTAAGAAGGGTAGAAAGAGTTATTTTGTAGTTTTAGAGTTAAAGATCATAATTTTAAATAATAAGATTTATTTAAAAGTTATAATTTTTTTTAAATAATAAAATTTATTATAATTTAATTGTTAATTTACAGTGAGAATAGTTATTATTAGTTGTTACAATCCCGGATGGGGTGTCATCTGAACAGAGTTCGTGGACACATGGAACCAAGCAGCTAGGGGAGTTATTAACCCTGGCCTCGAGTTCGCAGTCGTTAATTACCACGTGGCTCACACCATGAGGAAAGTTATGGTAGTGCATCTGGACAACCAGGGTGGGTTAATGGTCGCACGAGCAAGCCAGACCACGTGTACCAAGCCCAGGATGGATGTCAACTCGACTCCAATGGCTAGGGGGGTTGTCAACTCGTGGGGGTGTGGTAATAAACAGGCATTTGCCCTGGTGTATTCATCAATTCTCCCTCCACTCATGTTTGTGCTCTTCGGCTCTTCTAAGTGCTTCTGCATAGTTGTCCTTTGTGTATTTTTCTTGGGCGCTCTCTCATCTTACCCCAACAATTGTATTGGCTCTGACGCCCTCTTTCTGTTCCACTCGCTCGACCCCCACAAGCTTCTTCTCTGCAATCTCACCAGTGCATCCCTGCTATCGGCCTCTTCCAGCTTTTCCAAGCACCATTTCACCGCCTCCCAATCCACAACCCAAAGCCTCCGCACTCTTTCCAGCATGCCCAGAGAAAGACGGAAATCTAAGAGGGGAGTGTGTTACTACATCACCCTCTCCAAACGAAATCGACTCTCCCCCTCCCAATTGGATCTCATTGCCCGTTTTACTAGCCCACGACACAACAACCAGAGGTCGTCGAAGGCACCTCCATCCACCCCTCATCTACTCCATGGCTTCAGCCCGGTTAAGGAGGAAACGTCACCTTCATGCACGCACATTCCTCTGTCCACCCCTCATTTGCTCCATGGCCTCAACCTGGTTGAGGAAGCGCCACCTTCGTGCATGCACATTCCTCTGGCCACCAGTGTCTTGACCCCCCCAAAACTCAATCTGTAGGACCCCTATTACGGAGATCGCAACTACATGGTGGAGGAGAAAATCCTCCCGAGCTGGCAGGTGGATGAAAACACAGTTTCCGCCAACGAGGACACCACAGTGGTCGTTGGCGAGGAAAAGGAGGAGCATCCCCAACAATTTGCAAATTGCCTCACGGAGGAGCACCTCCAACTTATCTTTGAAATCAGGAAAAAACAAGATGATCAGATGCACTCCCAGCGCATCCTCAGCCAACGAATGGACATTTTGTTTCTACGCACTAGCAGACGCTCCTGCACGGACTCGATGCCCAACATGCGGCGAGTGGTTCACCCCTGTCTACAACATCCATGGAAAACCAAGCTCGACAATGGAGTAAAGTCTCCAGGTTACCGTTCATCGTCAATTCTAGTTGCAGGCTTGATTTTTTAGTTTACTCCCGCAGCAAACTAGATGGACATACAATTTTCCCGTTCATTGTATATGCAATTTTGTTCATAATTGTTTTGTTCATAGTTGGTCTTAGAGGCCACTTGAATATTGTTCATACTTTTTTGTTCACGCAACTAGGATGCATAGTTTTGTTAAGACAGTTTTGTTCAAACATTTCCAGTTTACATGATGATGTGTCAAACTTAGATCATCTAAGAGCCACCTGTTTTGGTTTCCCTTTTTCCCTTCTATGGTAGAAGTGGTGGCTCGCACTTGGCAATGTATAGCTTACAGATGTTATTAATACAAGGATCCACTTTTATTTACCCAAAAAAAGTTATTATTAGTTGTTATACATGAGAATGGCTTGATTTATTATTGTTATTTAAAGAAAATCATGTCATCTAAAATAATTTGTTACATCCATCTAAAATAAATTGTTGGTGTTTGTAAGGGGGCATATTTTCACTCTTACTAGAGATGTGTTTAGGTATTGGGTTGTTAACCTATTTCCTTACATTCAAAGAAAACTTCACCAATTAAAAACACTTTTAAGTCTTACTCCAAAACCAAGAAAATGATTTTAACTTAAATAATATAAAAAAAATACTATATCATATGTAGTTATCATTAAATTATTTTTAATGAAATCATATACTTCTTAATAATATTTAGCCTTAATCTCATATATAAAATTTAAGTTTTTAATATAATTACAACACTAAATCAAAAAACAGAAAAGAGTAAGGAAGAAAATGGAAACTTTTAATGAAATCATAAACTTCTTAATAATATTTAGCCTTAATCCCATATATAAAATTTAAATTTTTAATATAAAGGTGTATACCTATTGAAGATGAGCATAATTAATGATCTTTTATTTATAAAAACTAATCTTATGGCTAGCAATTGAAGATGCCGGCATATTCTTAGTCGTCCTCCTAAATCAATGAATGAGATTTCATGTTCATAACTTTCTTGCATTTTTTATTGCTTACGATTTCCTTGTTTACTTTTTCACATTTACTTAATATGATTAATATTTTACTGTCATTACCAATGATTGCCACGTTTACCTAATTAACAAAAATTACAAAAATTCCAGATAACGCGAGCTAAGCAGATAGCGACATATATACAACATAGAGAATTATAAAGAAATACCTGAAGAGTTTTTCTGTCCGATTTCAAAGAAATTCATGTAGGATCCCATTAGAATCCCTGAGTCTCACATCGCCTATGATCGAAACTCGGTAAAAGATTGGCACAAGCCAGAAGATAGATGTGTTGCCCGATCTGAGAATGAGAAATATAATGGAGGACTGGTTCTCCCACTACAACCTTGGCCCTCCCTTCAACTTCATCTCCAAACAGGACGACCTCATGGTTTGGACGACCTCGTGGTAGCAATGGATTATGTATTGAAGCAACCCAAAAGTTCACTTTTGCTCGAATTAAAAAGTACAATCAAAAACAAGCTTTAGCTAATGAAAAACGAAAGATGCATCTTGTACGTGGTCACACTCTTATCATTGTCAAATTCCGTTGCTTTATTTTTAGAGATTGTGAGAATGAAATAAGCCTTTCAACGTTAATCAACCACATGATTGTAGCTGTGCTAGTTAAAACACTAAACGAAAAAACGCTCAAACGCTCGTTACGCAATATTAGCGTATGGGACCCGGCAGCTTGTCAAATTGTACTTGATCCATTATAATTGCGAGTCCGACGATGAGGGCACTGATTCAATTCTCATGTCAAAGACAAATTTGATTAATTTCAATATGTACAAAATTGTGGTTACGATGGTTTGATGTAAAGTCACTAAAATAAAATCATAAAATGGGCAAATCTCACGATCATAAAATTCAATTTAGTATCTTATTATGTACATAATCTGTGATTACGTCATATTAGCTCATTGTACTCGATCCATGATAATTGCGAGTTAGCTGAGTCACATGGTCGGTCAGTCAGTCAATAATGGCGGTCTGATGTGATCAATAATACATTTGTCGTTGTCCTACCCGCAGGGATGGAATTTGATGGCTGTCACTGGACAATTTTTAAAAACTTCTCTTACCAGTCAAGTTTCTTCCCGAAAATCGTGAAAACTGACACCGGAGTTGTCAAAACCGTCAGGCTGTTTGGTTTTGAAATTCCTATCCTGCTCCACGGGCAGAGCAGAGATCAGATAAGATCAGGAAATCCATGTATTCTTTCCCGGGAGGATTTTAGTTCAGTGAAGGAATCGATTGATGATGCTTCCATGGCGTAGCCTCCTCCTCATAGCCCTCAGCTACATCGTCATACCACTTTTGCCTGCACAGGCCGAGGAAGAAGACCCTCACCGACCTACCACTTTCGTCTTCGATGGATTCAATGGAAGCCACTTGATCTTAGAGGCGGGGGCTTCAGTCATCGACTCCCAATCTGTGCTAGCCGTCACAAACCAATCGGAATTCATGCTCGGCCGCGCGCTGTATCCAATTCCCGTGCAGATGAAAATCAACCATACGCTTTCCTCCTTCAGCACTACCTTCGTTTTCTCCATTGTGCATCCTCCCTCTGACGCAGGCGGACATGGATTGGCCTTCGTTATGACGCCCTACACATCTTCCATGGGTGCCCTGCCGGCCCAGCATCTGGGCTTGCTTAACCTCACCAGCAACGGGCAGCCATACAATCACTTGTTCGCAGTGGAATTCGATACCACCAAGAATGTGGAATTCAATGACCCCGACGGCAACCATGTGGGCGTGGACATCAACAACCTCGTCTCAGTCGAGACCATGACCGCCGGCTATTGGAATGGGGAGGAATTTCACAACTTGAGCCTCAAGAGCGGACGGAATATACAGGCCTGGATCGATTACGATCATCTTCAAACCCGCCTCAACGTTCGCATCACGGTGGCCGGTTTGCCCAGACCGCGGAGGCCGTTGATATCTCTGAAAATCGATTTGCACAGCGTGCTGCAAGAGAAGATGTTCGTTGGCTTTTCAGCGGCCACGGGGAACTTCATTGAAGACCATTATGTTCTCGCGTGGAGCTTTACCACCCAAGGCAC
>ML782458.1:225309-268230 GCA_009831015.1 Picea engelmannii | reverse complement strand
CACCAAATAGATTTTTTTAATAGCATTTTTCCAAACATCCATATTTCGAAATCAGCCACATTAACAATTATACAAATTATCAAGGCGAGAATTTCATGCTCATCATATTATGTGACAGTAAAGCAAGTTGCACGTCTAATCCATGAACAAGTTTGATATCCATTATTTGGAGGAAACGTTGAAGCTTAATAGAGACGCATAGAGAGTAAATTATGTAAATGACATTCCAGGGCAGAGTAAATTATTTAAATGACATTCAACCGCATAGAGAGCAAGTATAAATGTGTTACCTTGCGTATCGAACCAAATACGAGCCATCACATACCTCAATGTTGTGATTTTATAAAGCGAAGTACTTGTTGCTAGGAAGGAAAAATATAGTAAATCACAATGGAATTATATGAGTAGTTGTCTGCCATATACTTTAAACTAAATTATTTGCTTTTTAAGAAGTGATTTGTAATAGCAAGCAGAAGTCAGCATTGGACCTAGATGTGATATGATAGAGTTGGATGATAAACTTCTTTTGAGCTCTCAATCCAATGGAAGTGTAAGATAAAGTTATTTCATATGGAGAGGGGAAAGTACAATAACATCATTTGTTTTGAGTATGCTCGTTTGAAGTGTTTTTGAGTTTTAGATGAGTATAAAATTTATTTTTTGAAATTTTAACAATTTTATATATTTTAAAAAATACTTATTTTTTTAAGAAGTGATTTGTAATAGCAAGCAAAAGCGAGCATTGAACCTAGCTGTGATATGATAGACCTCTTTTGGAGCTCCCAATCCAATGGAAGTAGAAGATAAAGTTATTTCATATGGAAAGGGAGAAGTACAATAACACTATTTCTTTAGTACAATAGAGATACTGAAAATAGGCTTGTTTGTTGGAGTGTTTTTGAGTTTTAGATGAGCATAAAATTTATTTTTTCAAATTTTAATAATTTTATATATTTTGAAAAATACTTTAAACTAAACTATTTGTTTTTTAAAGAAGTGATTTGTAATAGCAAGCAAAGCAGCATTGAACCTAGTTGTGATATGATGGACTTGGATGATAGACCTCTTTTGGAGTTCTCAACCCAATGGAAATAGAAGATAAATTTATTAGTCCCTGCCTTTAGGCAGTAGGGATTATAGCAATAGATTTTCCATCCCTTACACACATTCCGATGTATAATTCAGGTATTTATGCAAAGTTTTTCATTGTAGCACTTTTTGTGTAGCTATCAAATACTTTCAAACATATTTCTTGACCAACAGAAATTTTTGAGGTCTTATTTGGCCTCATCTCGAGGCGCAACCCCATATTATTCTTGAAGATCTTGGATTAACACGCATATATTTTCTTATGCATCGCTCGAATGTGGATTAATGCTAGACTTTTACTTAGCATTAGTTTGAATGTTTGTCTTAGCATTTTCTACTAGCTAAATTTATCTTTAGTTTCGTTAATTATAAATATTATTATGTTTGTTGTGGTCGTGTCCATCCGCTATAGTTGCATTGTCCAGCTGTAGTTTGGATGTAGGATCCCTTGGCACGCGCTATGGTTGCTCCATCCAACTGTAATTTGCATGCATGATCCCTCAAGCTATCAAAGAAAAAGGAGCAACCAAGAAATGGAAGCATCGAAGCATGTCCTCTGCAACTAGAAGCCTTTTCCGCATCCCCCTTCTTGTCCTAGCTATTGTCGGGTGAGCTCTACTTTCTCATGTCGCTCTTGGCTCTCCCATAATGGATGTCATTGCTTGAATCTCCCTGGCAAGATTCAGTAGGTAAATAATTTCTCAATAGTAAGATCTAGGGGCCCGTTTTAAGCCTATCCCTACTTGGGCCTCATTGTTACCTGTAGCTAATAATTTTCTCTGATAGAAATGGTTGAAGATAAGTTTCTATCCAAGCATGCACATGAGTAGTTCACATAGATTTATAAAAAACAAACGGATTTGGAAAAAGATGCCAGAAGTCTGGCTTCTGTAAATGGATGTATATCTCTAATTAACTGAACTAAGATGCATTTTCTTAGCTTTTTAATGGAAGATAAGCAAGTTCATTTATATTCAGATTTAAACGGCACAGATCTCAGTGTTAGTTGTAAACCTCAACGTATTAGTGATTGTACACTGCCATTTGTACGAGTCTGTTAGGATTCATGTCAGGTTCTTTATCTTCTTGATTTGTTGGAGCTTATTTAGATCATCTCTTTTCCCTTAATGAAGTGTGCTCCACATATTATCGTTTCTTGTTCTGTCTAGTTTGTTTCTAGTTTTTCCTGCATAGTTTCTTGTTTTGTCATGGTATCAGAGCTTAGGATGTAAGCCTCTTCACAAAGCCTGGAGAGCAGCCTGATCCTAGGAGGAAGAGAATAGACAATACGTTGTCTCATAGATGAGAGCGATGGAGGTAAGATTCTTCATAGATCTTGGAGAAAACTCCACTCAAAATATTCTTGGAGACAACACAGCGCGAGGAAGCATCCTTGTAGAAGGACAAAGTGTTTAAAGATTCGTGGAATCCCTTCTTCAGGAGAAAGTTGCAGAAGCAACAAAGGAGAAGCTACAACAGTAGTAAGATCGGTCGCGGAACTAAATCTGAGCCATTAAATGAAGCTCAGAAAGGACGAGAAGTGCGTAGAAGATGCAAACAGTTTTCAACCGTTAGATCTGGGCGAGAGCAAGAGTAGTCATTAGATAAAGAAAAAGTGTGCAAGGTTTAACCACTGAAGTTCTTCGCACTTTGCATATTCGGCGATTTCGTGCAAAGGTTACAGAGGAATCAAAATCTTACAAAGTTTCGAAGCCCAAAAAAAATCTTCTCTGCCAATCCAAGCAGGGGACATGTTTTAGACGATCCCTGTATTCGACAATCTGGTGCTTCGAAGGATAGTTGGTATTGTGGATTAAATAAGCCTCGAAGTTCCGAGGGTGCGAAGTAGATATGGACCGTTGGAGCCAAAGGGGATACGCATCATGCGATCCCACACTTCGATGCTAGAGAACTTCGGAGGTCTAAGGAGTGTGAAGAAGCCACAGTCGCCGAAGGGCCGGTTTCCCGAAGTTAATCTTAGCCATTGGTTTCACTGGACACATTACGTCATTCCGGAAGTTCAGAAGATCAGTACTCATGTAACGCCCCCTCGTTCGTCATCCCACTGGCCGGGAAAACGCTACTGTGCAGAACAACTTCATTCTCATACTTAATTAATAACATGCATTTGAATCAAATTAAACATATTTAACTCAGAGTAAGCACAAGATTACTACTAACATAAATAATCCCTAGCATTAACAATAATTCATATGCACAATTGAATACATGATACATATAAGCATCACAGGCATGCAAAACATAATATTAAGCATAAGCTAATACTTATCTTTGAAACCGTGGTAATTCCACCAACTACGTGCAAGCCTTCCATGAACCTCCCAGCCTTAGACCACGCTGCTCATCATGCTCAGCAATGGGTCACCCCCGAGCTGGGACTAAGCTCCACCCAAGGCAAGGAATCCTAGACTAGGCTGAGGTTACAAGGAAAACTGCACAGAATAACCGGAAGGATTCTTCCCAAGATGCTTTCTTATGCCCACTACTCACGGACTCTCATTCCCCACATGCCTGTTCTGCCCAGGAGTATACACTTTCACAAGCACAGTCCATCAGTGCTTCACCTCCCTCTCTGGGTCTCGGCAACAAACCGGATTAGGAAGTCTTAGAGCTCCGTAGCTGGTGTTGGACTCTCTCTGGAAGAATACCACTTCCCAGCAGACTCCTTCACCTGGAAATAACTTCTCATAGCCCTGACAGGCTGCCTCTTCAACCGCAACCACCTCCCTCACCTAGAGAGAGTGTTACACACATGCCAGACAACTTGTTTCCTTCAACTCCATTTTCAACAGAGTCGGGAAACCACGAGGCTCCACACGAACATACAATGGCCCACAAGCCACACGCAACCAAGCATTGCGTGACGACAACAATCCACTGGAAACACAGACATGGGCTTCCCAAAACTGGTGACAGACAGATGCTACAACATAACAAGGCTCAACAATTACGGGACATTCAATTTTCCCCAACCAACAATACAGGACAGACTCACGGCTCAGGTTTCGGGGACGCGTGAGGGTGTACAAAGATCCCATGCAGAGACTTAACGGTTCAGGTAAGGATTCCCTAGAACAAACACCGAAACAGAGGTCGATCATGGACACCTGCGAGTTCATACATAAGATGGAGAATGGTCTTCAGGAAGACATCTCATATTTTTGGTTCTCAAAGCTACGTGAGGGCATCCAAAATTAGACGCAAAGGGTGATGGAATGAGGAGCGACCCCCTCCACGACTGACTTCTGCAGTTTTTAACTACATGTGCCTGGGTCGACAAATATCACCCATGAAACTTCATGCACTCCCTCGGCATGCATTCCTCTCCAGGAACTTAGGACAAAACATAAATTTCACATGGCTTCTGGAATAATATTAAAATATTATTCCCAAGGACTTAAGCCCCTAGACTCAACACTTAGCCTCTCTTTCCAACCTTCCATCCCCCAATCCCTTACCCACTCTGTGGAAGCTTAGTCCCCCATCACTCATTCATCATGGTCAATCTTCACGCAACGATGTTTATATTTTTATTAATGTTCTTCATGATTACATATACAAAAGAAGGCTCCAGGCCTTACCACTTAGGCTCTCCGGCCTAATAACACATAAGCCCACCAACTTATATAATCTTGGCTCACCAGCCTATAAAACATAATTATAATTCGTAATGCAAGCTTTATACTTCATAGACATGATTTACAATAGGGCTTGGCCTTGGGGACATTACAATCCCCTCCCCTTATTTTTTGCACTGTCCTCGGTGCAACTTTACACTGCATCTGCAAGATTTTCAAAATTTTCAAAAAGATGTGGGTACTTTGCCTGCATAACATCTTCATGCTCTCATGTCACATCCTCAGGACCGTACTAGGTCCACTGGACCTTCACAAGCCCTATAGCTCGATTCCGGAGCTGTTTGTTTTTCCTGTCCAATATGCGCACATGATGCACTTGCAGGACACCTTCTTGTTCCACCTGAATCACATTCCAAATGATCATATGATTAGCATTTGGTATATATTTCTTAAGAAATGAAACATGAAACACATTATGTACAGTCATAGATGTAGGTAATGCAAGCATATATGCAACTGGCTCAATCCTTTCCATGATTTCAAATGGCCCACAAAATCTGGCTGCCAACTTGGCGCAACTTCCTAGCTTCAGGGAACTCCTGTTAGCTTTCACTTTCAGGAAAACATGATCACCCACTTTGAACTCTCTATGGGTTATGTTCTTATCAGCATAACTTTTTTTTCTGTCCTAGGCAGCTTTCAATTTCTGCTTAATTT
Source organism: Picea engelmannii (assembly GCA_009831015.1). Lineage (NCBI taxonomy): Eukaryota > Viridiplantae > Streptophyta > Pinopsida > Pinales > Pinaceae > Picea > Picea engelmannii. Next base: position 262,825 of record ML782458.1, on the reverse strand, counting down.
TTATCATTTGGTCCTCCATCTCCTTGAGCAACTCTGGCTCAACCACTGCTCTATCAGCTGGATTATCCCAGCTCACTGGAGTATTTCACTTTCTTCCATAAAGTGCTTCAAATGGGCTCATCTTCAACGATGCATGATACCCATTGTTGTAGGTGAATTCTACCAAGTCCAGGTATTCTTCCCATCTTGATGGTTTGTCCATCACATACATTCTCAGTATGTCTTCTATTACTCTGTTCACCCTCTCTATATGTCCATTAGACTCAAGATGATAAGTTGTACTAAAGTTCATATTCATTCTGAATCCTTTGAATAATCCTTTCCAGAAATTCGAGGTGAATTTCGGGTCTCTGTTAGACACAATCATTTTAGGAATTCTGTACAATCGTGCCACTTCCTTCACGAAAATATCAGCAACATCTGCTGCCTTGTGAGTAGTTTTCAGTGGAATAAAATGGGCATCTTTTGTAAGCTTGTCCACCACCACCATGATCGAATCATGCAGCTTGGTTGTTCTGGGCAATCCCATAATAAAATCCATTGTTACTACTTCCCACTTCCACTCAGGAATGGGTAAAGGTTGCAGGAACCCTGCTAGGTGCATATGCTCAGCTTTAACTTTTTGACACTCCATACATCTGGCAATGTATTCAGCGATCTCTCTCTTCATACCCAGCCAAAAGTAATGGCTCTTAATCGCTACTACTGTTTTCTAATATCCAGGATGCCCTGCATAAGGCACATTATGCATCTCCTGCAAAATCATTTGTTTCAAGCACTGGACATTGGGTACAAAAATTATGTTCTTGTACAACAGTATTCCATCTGTTTCCAATTTATAAATTTCCATCTTTTGTGGCATCTTACCCTGTTGTAGCTTGGATACCAATTCTCTATACTGTAGATCTACATTTGTAGCCTCCAGAATTCTTCTTCTAATATCAATCTGACACATACTAATGGTTGTAGCACGTAATTCGTGCACCCTCCTGTTGAGTGCATCAACGATGTTATTCTCCTTTCCTTTGATATGCTTGATCTCAAAATCGTACTGACACAGAAATTCCAGCCACCTACTTTGTCTAGCATTTAAGGTTGGTTGATCAAACAAATATTTTAGACTGTTATGGTCTGTTATGAGTTCAAACCTCCTTCCCATGAGGTAATGCCTCCATTTCCTCAGAGCGTGAACGATTGCTGCCAACTCCAAATTGTGAGTGGCATAATTATTTTCATGCTCTTTCAGCTTCCCAGACTCATAACAGATTACAAATCCATTCTGACTGAGAAATCCTCCCAACCCTTCTTTACACGCATATGTTCACACCACGAAATCCACATTTGGATATGCAATCCTCAAGATTGGAGCGTTGGTTAACAGTTGCTTCAATCGTTGGAAACTTTTCTCACACTCTTTAGTCCACTGAAACTTTTCTTCCTTCCTTTGCAAGGAAGTGATAGGGTGAGCTATATTTGAGAACCCTACGATAAACCTTCCGTAATAGCCCGCTAGACCCATAAAGGATCTAACTTCTACCACATTCCTTGGCACTGACCATTCTATGATGGCCTCAACCTTCTCAGGATCCACGACGATCCCTTCTTCTGAAATAATGTGCCCCAAGTAATGGATCTGCCTTTGATAAAAATATCATTTGCTCAACTTGGCATACAGCTGGTGTTCTCTCAACACTTTCAGCACCATCCTCAGGTGTTGTTCATGCTCTTCCTCTGACTTGGAATACACCAAAATTGTCATCCAGAAAGACTATGACAAACTTGTCTAGATAGTCCCTGAATACACCATTCATCAAGCACATAAAAACAACAGGTGTGTTAGACACCCCAAATGGTACCACTATGAACTCGTAATGACCATACCTTGTTCTAAAGGTGATCTTGTTGATGTCTTCATCCTTTATTCTTACCTGGTGATATCCTGATATGAGATCTATCTTCGAAAATATTTTCGCACCTTTCAACTGATCGAAAAGATCGTTGATCCTCGGCAGAGGACACTTGTTCTTGACAGTTACTTTGTTCAACTGTCTGAAATCAATACACAATATCAGTGTTCCATCCTTCTTCTTTACGAATAGGACCGAGTCACCCCAAGGTGACACGCTTGGGCGAATGTGCCCCTTATTTAGAAGCTCTTCAAGCTACAATTGCAACTCTTTTAGCTTTGGTGTACTCATTCTATAAGGAGCTTTCAACACTGGAGCTGCTCCAGGAATCAAATTTATAGAGAAATTTATATCTCTCTTCGAAGGTAGTCTAGGTACCTCCTAAAATACGTCTTCAAACTCTGTTAGTACCGCATGGACTACAATCTTTGAGACTTCATCTCTGGATGCTTCCTCCACACGAGCTGCAAACAATTGACATCCTTTCATGTAGCACTTTTTCAATTACATTGTTGAGATTTCTCTAACAACCACAGCTCTGAGAATTCCTTGGACTGTTTTTCAATTCCCCTCTTCATCCAGGCATGTAAATTCCTTGTTACGGCAGTCCAGGAGGGCATGATGTTGGTCCAACTAGTCCATCCCAATTAAACAGTCATAAGAGCCTAAAGGAAAAATATTCAATTCAGCCTTCGTGCTCAATCCCTTCATGTCCACTGGATAGGACTTAACCAACTCAGTGAATTTCCTCTTCGTTCCTATAGCCAACTGCAATAACCAAGACTTTTCATGTTTGCTTCTTGATAAATGAAAACTTTTCACCACTCTAGGGTCTATATAACTATGTCTAGCCCCTGAATCAATTAAAATAATAAATGGTTGGTTGTTAATCATACCTTCCACTTCAACCATGTGCGAATGAAATCCATCTTGCTTGTTTTCCAGGGCCGCATAGATCCTTGTCATTATACTGCCCATGTCCTCCATTGTTTCAGCTTGTTGAACATTATGGACAGCTCTTGCTTTTCCATTTTTATGGGGACAATCTATGTACTTGTGGTTCTCTTTATAGCCCCAACACTGAATGGGCGTCTGTCTCAGCCTTTGTTCCCCCACTTCATCCATTCTCGGCTCTCTAAATGATGGATGTCCTTGAGGACTATTTTTGAAAAAGGGAGGTTTGTTTCCCTTCTACCTCTATTCTTTCTTAAACCTCTTCTGGTCATCCCAAGCCTTCCGAAAGGTAGGCTTTTCTCTTTGTTGTTCATATAAGCATTTCACTCTTTTTATTTTTTCTTCCATAGTCTTAGGATCATCATACTGAATCTTGTCACCAATGGGAGGTGGCAGTCCACTCAGATACCTCTAAATCTTGACAACCTCATCTTTGATGAATGGAACATACTTCAGTAATTCCAAAAACCTTCGTTCATATTCATCAATGGTCATGCTGCCCAGCTTGAGTTCGAAGAACTCCTTCATCTTTCTGTCATAGTATCTTTTAGTCAGGTATTTCCTCTCAAAATACCTCTTGAATTCCTTCCATGTGATATCTTTCTCTCTAATGTGCTGCAACTACACAAGCTAATCTCATTACATGGATGCTTTTCCTTTTAGTTGATACATCACAATTCTTCCTTATGCATGAGAGGAATAATTATGCAGTTGGAAATATTTCCTCATGCCAAGCAACCATGTTTCAGCATATTCCTCCTTCTTATGTTCTCCATCAAACGTAGGAGGCTTAATCTTGTTTATCTCCCCTTTCAATTCATCCACTCCAGATCTTCAGTGTTTTCTGGTAGGGGATGGACTTGAACTACTATGTGCTTCCTTATTGGAATGCTTTGGGGAGAAACAATGATGTCTGCTACCACTCCTCGATCTTCTTTTTCTCTTAGGGGTCCTGTGACTCCCTATTTTGCTTGTGTCACTCTCCTTTTCCAATTTCCTTTCTATTCTTTCCAGGCTCTTCAACATCTTTAAGTTGAATTCACCCTGTCGATCTCTGACCCTCATGAGCTTTCAACTATTGGCTTAGCGAGCCTGGGCATCTTTCTACAATCTTTCAATGATTTTCATCACATGCCCTTTCTTATCCAATTCTCTTATGTGCCCATTGCAGTTCGATCCTTCGACTCCCAAGTTGACATCCCTTCCTTCACTTTCATTCTCTGAATTGGAGGCAATCTGCACCTCTTCCATTTCTATACTCGGCGTCGATTCGCGACTGTCCTGACACTCGTTGAACTCTGCACACACAACGTGCAGTCAAATGAAGTTTGTCAGGCCTTAAACCCTTAATAAAACTACAACATTCATAAACCAATGCGAATAAGAAAACATTTCGATTCCATGAATTTCTGATCTCTGCTTGGCTCTGTAATTTTTGACGATAGCCCTCGTTTTCTTAGTCCCCAACCCATACGTCCACGGGCCATGATCAAATGCTAAACTGCTAGGTGCTACAAGGCTCTCCAAATGAAACTTTAGGTTTCGGTATTTCATGGCTTCGAGGTTTCGGGTTTCGGGGTTTTGGTCCCGGAGGTTCTCGCACTCACTTCCCTCTCCTACTCCCGACTCCCGAACTTTCGAAAATTTGACCTCTCTTCCCCTGGGCCCACAACACAGTTGTCGCTAACCAAGGTAGTGACACATGGTGTCCTTAAGAAGGTCCACCTCACTCCCAGCAATGCTATGGGCCCCCACTACTTTCACTTTCGTTTCAGAGTTTCGGGCATAAGGAGTTCGTGCATGCACACATCTCGAACTTTCGTTTGCCGAAATTTCAAAATTACGGCCTATCATCTACTTGATCCAATGGTCCTGATTCCCCACGATCTGGAGACTTAGATATCATCGGCATTTCATGTATCTAGATTTTGTGTGTCACAAGGTCGAAGGATTTTCCACCTTCGTCCTCCCTATTCCTGAAATGTCGATTTCTTCCTGGACAATTAACGGTCCAGATCTCTCTTAGATCGACGGTTGTGATCCAATCATGAATTCGCATTTCGTGAATTCTCACGAACTCACCCTTAGACCATTTCAAGTCATGAGTCAGTGAAATGTTGATCTCTCTCCATGCGTCCCTTCCGATGGACGGTCCTGACGAATTCAGGATTTCGCGTATCGTGATTTCCACACTCATGTGCAACTCCAAAGGGTTTTAAACCTTGTGCACGTTCTCCAAATTTGACGGTCGTGAGGGTTCTCCTTTCCTCCTGAACAGATTCTATGGATCCAACACTTCTGGTGTGGAGTTCTCTCTCTCTCCCTGTGGCCATATACCATGCCAGTTGTAGTTTTATAATACCGCTACACCTCCTGAGCTTTGTAACACGGTCAAGTAGTCCCTTAACACTCATAAACATTTTGAGGTCTAAAATTAGTCCTCCAGACACAATTTCTTCTCAAAACCTCGGTCCAAAGACCACTTATCTGGCCCATCCAAGCTCAACATTGAAACTAGGCTCTGATACCAAACTGTAACGCCCCCTCGGTCGTCATGCCACTGGTCAGGCAAATGCTACTATGCGGAACAACTTCATTCTCATGCTTAATTAATAACATGCATTTAAATCAAATTAAACACATTTAACTCAGAGTAAGAACAATATTACTGGTAACATAAATAATCCCTGGCATTAACAATAATTCATATGCACAACAGAATACATGATACATATAAGCATCACAGGCATGGAAAACATAATATTAAGCATAAGATAAACTTATCTTTGAAACCGTGGTAATTCCACCAACTACGTGTAGGCCTTCCACGAAAATCCCATCCTTAGACCACGCTGCTCATCATGCTCAGCAGTGGGTCACCCCCGAGTTGGGACTAAGCTCCACCCAAGGCAAGGAATCCTAGACTAGGATGAGGTTACATGGAAAACTGCACAGAATAATCGGAAGGATTCTTCCCAAGATGTCTTTTTACGCCCACTACTCACAGACTCTCATTCCCCACATGCATGTTCCACCCGAGAGTATATACCTTCACAAGCATAGTCCATCAACGCTTCACCTCCCTCTCTGGGTCTCAGCAACAGGCCGGATCAAGAAGTCTTAGAGCTTCGTAGCTGGTGATGGACTCTCTCTGGAAGAATACCACTTCCCAACAGACTCCTTCACTTGGAAATAACTTCTCACAGGCCTGATAGGTTGCCTCTTCAACTGCAACCACCTCCCTCACCTAGAGAGAGTGTTACACACAGGCCAGACAACCTGTTTCCTTCAACTCGATTTCCAACACAATAGGGCAACCACGAGGCTCCACACAAACATGCAATGGCCCGCAAGCCACACGCAGCCAAGCACTGCGTGACCACAATAGTCCACTGGAAACACAGACATGGGCTTCCCAAAACTGGTGACAGACAGATGCTACAGCATAACAAGGCTCGGAAATTACAAGACATTCGGGTTTCCCCAACCAACAATACAGGACAGACTCATGGCTCAGGTTTCAAGGACGTGCAAGGGTGTACAAAGATCCCATGCAAAGACTTAACGGTTTATGTAAGGATTCCCTAGAACAAACACCGAAACAGAGGTCGATCATGGACACCCATGAGTTTAGACGAAGGATGGAGAATGGTCTTCAGGAAGGCGTCTTGGTTTTCTGGTTCTCAGAGCTGTGTGAGGGCATCCAAAATCAGACGCAAAGGGTGATGGAATGAGGAGTGACCCCCTCCATGGCTGACTTCTACAGTTTTTAACTGTATGTTCCTGGGTCGACACATGTCACCCATGAAGTTGCATGCACTCCCTCAACATGCATTCCTCTCCAGGAACTTAGGACAAAACATAAATTTCACATGGCTTTTGGAATAATATTAAAATATTATTCCCAAGGACTTAAGCCCCTAGGCTCAACACTTTGCCTCTCTTTCCAACCTTCCAGCTCCCAATCCCTTACCCACTCTATGGAAGCTTAGTCCCCCATCACTCATTCATCATGGTCGATCTGCACGCAGCGGTCTTTATATTTTTATTAATGTTCTACATGATTACATATACAAAAGTAGGCTCTCAGCCTTAACACTTAGGCTCTCCGGCCTAATAACACATAAGCCCACCATCTTATATAAACTTGGCTCACCAGCTTATAAAACATAATTACAATTCATAATGCAAGCTTTATACTTCATAGACATGATTTACAACAGGACTCGACCTTGGGGATGTTACAACTCCAGAAGAACTAAGGTTTGTTGAGTCAAGAACTCCCCAACCCTCGAAGCTTGGAAGAACCGGAGTAGATCCAGACCATTGATCGAAGTGGACATGTGGCAGGAGATCTTGCACTCTGACGGATAACCACTTTGGAGGAAAGACAAATGCATGAAGCGATAACTCCCAGAGGCATGAAGTCTCAGAGTTTATCTAGACCATTGAGGGTTGTGGACACGTGTTGGCAGATTTGACACTCCGGAAAGTTAACACTTCGGAGGTTTGTGGTGTTGTGAGCCTCAAAAATCCTGAAGGTTTGAAGGCCAAATTAAATCTTCGTCATCCAATCAAGAGGACACATGGAGGCTGATCTCACACTTTGGAGATTCAACACTCCAGAGGTTGGCGCTTATTAGTAGATGAAAACTCTCGAACGTCGAAGTTTTGAAGAAGATCTTGGTCGTTTCTTTACCGAGGTCTAAGGGTCGTTGGATCCAACTCGAGGAGTGGTGGAAGGCCCCAAAGCCCGAAGTCCCAAAGTAATTGTGAGTTGTTGATCTCAGATCAACGAGGACCATTGATATTCGCAAGAATTCAACTATTCAGCCATTCAACTATTCATAGGAATTGAGGCCTTCACGTGTCGAAACGACCGAAGCCCAAAGTTCTAGAGCACCTGGTTTTCATCCCCCGATCACATGAGACACTGAACTTCAAATGTTTTTGGCTCTTGAGTACACTCAGATAGCCCGATTCCGCCATTAAAGGGATTCGGTCAATAAAGAACTCAACTCAGAGTTCTGACTCTGAAAGATCTTATGCTCAGATAATCAAATCTAGCAAGATCCATACCAGGTAACAAGAAATTTCATGTAGATCTATTTTTTTAAAAGAGGCTCGAGCCCGAATTTTGTTGTATGTTTGCATCAAGCAATGTCAGTGTGATGAGATAGTTGATCCACAAGTGTGATCAAATTGGTGAATGAACCTTCAAGAAACGTTGTCATGGATCAGCAAAGATGACTCAGGAAGTCCAAAAGAGATCTCAGATAGATATGGAAAGAGAACAAAAAAGAAATGGCAGCATATTTCACAAAGATAAATGAAGAGGTTCCAATTATACCTAAGGAGCTCACACAGGAAGTATATCATATGAAAATTGATTATATTTGGAGCAACATGAGCATGAATCTACCATTACCGCCACAGTATAATGGTAAGAATTTTGAATGTTGGTCTGTTAGAATGAATGATATTTTGTGTCTTGTATACTGTTATCATAATCTACATGATTAGGAAATGTATGCATTAACATTGCAACTCATCTAACAAGCCTTGGATGATAGTATGTTGGACAAGGTTGCAGCAACAACATCTTTGAAAGAAGTTTGGAGTATTCTAGAAACAAAGTCCAGTGGAAGAGGGAGCAACAACTTGTTGAATGTTGCCACTCTAGAAGAAGCATATGTGTCTGAAGCAAAGCTACCAGAAGAAAATAATGAAGGAGCATCTGTGTGTGAAGAAGAGCTACCAGAGGAAGAGAAAAAAGGTGCATCTGTGTGTGAAGCAGAGCATGAGAAAATTGCAGAAATTGATGGTGAAGCTATCAATACAACAACCAACATTGATGAACTGATTCCAATAGTGTTTGTTGATGAAAACAAAGGATCAACATCAATGATCTTTGATGAACATTGTGCAAAAATTGACCTCTTTGAAACATAGGTAAGAAATCTTGAAATTTGAATTTGATGATGATAATCTATCTTATGATGAGTGCCTTCAAATAATGAAAGAGAAGAATAAAATTGATGAATTGATTTTTGGAAGAGGAAGCCTACTTGGCATTCAAAACCAAGTGGATTATTTGGTGACTGCAAAAGCAGTGCTTGAAATAAGGTTTGATGATAGTAGCATTCAAGGTACTACACTTATGGTTGTCAATGAAGCAACTGAAGAAAAAAATAATGTTGATGCAGATTTGAAATGGATTGATCAATCAATCTACGATGATGATTATGGTAACTGCTCTCAGAAATAACAAAAAGAAGAGAACCAATATGGTTCATGTTATAATTTTTTGTATCATATTGAGAAGTTTTTTTAGTATGCAGGTGAGCAGCCAAAAGAAGAAGATGAAGACATGGATGACGATTTCAATGAAGACCAGTTTGAAACCATCTTCATGCAATGTAGTTTTGAAGAAATCAGATTTTATTCTAAGTTAATGTGGAAGCAATTCATTGACTATGTAGCCTGATCTATGAAGGGAATTGATGATAGTTTGCAGTGGTGGCATCAACCCACTGTCAAAGACAAATTTGTTGTAGAAGAAGATGAAAGAAACATGCATAAGAAACCTAATCAAATTATGAATATGAAGCTACAACGACAAAGAAAAAAGACAAAGCATGTAGCTTTCAATATCAATGCCAAAATGAAAAAAATCACCAGATTAAAATAGTACAGAGTTTGGAAGAAGAGAAAGAAGAAACCCAGCTCAAGTAAAAAGTTGAATTCTAGTTTTATTATTATGTATTGTAAGCCTAGTTGAGACATAGACTAGCAGGGATTTGCATTTTTGAATTTTTTTTTGTTAAAATCCATTAGGTAAATCCATTTTTTGATCTCCAAATGCAACACTCAGGCTTTATCAGTGCTGATATCTGTAAACGTTGAGTTTAAGAGGGAGTGTTAGTTGTAAACCTCCAACGTTGATTTTAAGAGGGAGTGTTAGTTGTAAACCTCAACGTAGTAGTAACTTTACATTGCTAGTTGTACAAGTCCATTAGAATTCCAGTCATGTTATTTATCTTCTTGATTTGTTGGAGCTTATTTAGCTCAACTCTTTTCCCTCAATGAAGTGCGCTCCACATATTATCGTTCTTTGTTTTGTCTACTTTGTTTCTTGTTTTTCTTGCATTTTCTTGTTTTTCTTGCATAGTTTCTTGTTTTTGTCACTCAACAGCAACTGGATTTGAAGTCGATAAAACAATAACATTTTTTTGAGAGTGCGAGTTTTTACAGCAAAAGTTTCCAAACTAAAGTTGGATGTTTCAAAATCTATGTACACAATGCTTATCTAGAAATGCAATTTACACAATAACATTTCATTGAGCACAATAGTATTCATTGTTATATTCTAAGGATGGTTGGTTGTACGGATCAATATACACTCTATCGTGGGCCAAGACTACTAATTCTAAATCTGAATCTGAATCCACTTTGTGGTCATGGACAAAACTCTCTAGGTTCGATTTCTCGTTCTTTTGGTATATACTATACAATGTTTTGTCCATCATACTTGTTGAAGAAGCATGATCGTTTGAAATATTACAATGGCCCAATGATTCCAACATTTTCAATTCTTTCTTTTGGTTTGATACTGTTTGTTGAAGATTGTTGCCCACCATGTAAAGTTGAGTCAAGAGCTACATTCTTCTCATGAAAACACACTTACAATAAGAATAAAAATCCTCAATCATCAAGAGTTTATGCGATAATGTACATGATTATGTCATTTACATATACCTTCTTCACTCACTGACCTAAAAATCAATAAACACAAAATTTATGTGCTTTTGTTAATGAATGAGAATAGGTTATATTGTAATTACACACCACCATTGTAGAACACACCATACCTACAGAAATCTATAAATCTTGGAACATCTAAGCTTTATAGAATATTGTTTTCAACATATCTATAAGGTGGAGATATCGGCTTCATTGATTCCATGCCATCACTAAGGTGCTCCAAGTGAAAAAAAGAATGTGGCACTTCATACCACTGTAATGAGGAGTTCATATATGATTCTCGTTCATCTATACTCAACTCTGGAAACTTGTCTTTATGGTTACTGAGAATCGGTATTTGGATTTCATCGACACTGCGGCTAACACCATTTCTTGAATATTTCATGCTATATTTAGTTGCCCAGTCTTCTCCATGTTCTAAGAGCTAAGGAAAATAATTGCAACTTTGGGCATGTTGATCTGATCTGGCCTGGATAGACATAGATAAATAATTTCTCAAAATTTCAGGAAGCAAAGGCATGACATCGTTCTTGCAGATATTCTAAAAAGGGAATGATGTTGCAAGCATTTCAGAGGCCACGGTAGTACTAGAAATATGGGACAATTTTCCTATATTGTACCCATTGGGTATTCCATTCTTAGGCGCCTGTAAATATCTGTGTTGATCTGCATATTGATCAATCCTCTTACCTGCAATATTCCGGTTGTCACTGTTATATTCTGAGGATGGTTGGTTGCACAAAGAAATATACACTATCGTGGGCCAAGACTGCTAATTCTAAATCTGAATCTGAAGCCATTTTGTGGTCATGGACAAAAATCTCTAGGTTTGATTTCCCGTTCTTTTGGTATATACTATACAATGTGTTTTCCATCATATTGTTGGATCATGTTGTCATTGATGCCAATGGTTTGATTGATTGAGGTCAAGTGATGCCAAAGGATTGATTGATTGATGATTGATGATTGATGTCAAATGTATTATGTATTGTCCTTGATGAGAATGGATATATGTCATCCATATGATGCCATGCATAGATGAAGATGGATCAATGAGTTTTCAATGATACATGATGCAAAGATGAAGATGGATCGATGTAATTTCCTTGATATGATGCATATTTAGATTGATCATTATAGTCTTATCATGGTTGATAAGGTGCAAAAATGGATGAACTCCAAAGTGGTCCCCTTATGGTGAAATCCCTCACGAGAATACGCTTTATGGATGAGTTATCCTAGAAGAATGGTTGGAGAACCCATGCTTATTTGTGGAATAATGAATTGAAGATCAGTGAATTTGTTAGTGAAACTATCCTAGATGGATAGTGCTTGTCATGCCATTTCCGGTGGTATGTGGAATGTCACATAACTCCTCATGGTTTGAGATTTATGGCCTTACGAAGTTGGAGGACCCTCATATGTTGGCTTAAAGCCCCAAAAGGTCAAAGAAGTCAAAGAGCTTGAAAAGAAGAAATCATTATTTAAATAATAAAGTAAAGTGACAAATCAAAGAAGATTATTTAAATGATAAAGTGAGGTGACAAAGTCAAGGAGGAATATTTAAATGATAAAGTAATGGAGAAATTTTTGTTTATGGAAAGTCGTTAACCCTAAAATGAGGAAAATAGGTTAAGTGACCTAGAAGTGGGTTAAGTGACCTAGAAGATGAAGAGTATAAATAAGAGGCAAGGGTATCTTGTGAAAGGCACATTTTTGGAGAATCTCTTGTGTATCTCTTAAGCATGATTGAAGATCTATTATGAGAGAGAGAGAGAGTATGGAGGATATCATGAACGCATCATAGTTTCGGAAAGTTTGAGATCATGATGACAGAAGTCTCAGAGGTTCAGAAACCCTAGATTTTGAGGTTTACGTGGGCTACAATGATCCAGGGTGCATGCATACATGGGATGTATGAAGACAGGGTGCATATAGTGGATGAAGTCATGGAGACTGGTGGTTGAGTTGAGGACAAGCTCTTGAAGACTGAAGTAGGTTCAAGATCTTCATTCTATGGGCTTAGATCTGCGAAAGAAACTCTAGTATGGTTATATTGTTGTCTTGATGAATATTCTTGTTTGTTGTGTGGTGAGTGCTTAAGGCATTCTTGGTGTGACTGTTATGATGTGGTTGAGATGGTTGTTGGAGTGAGAAGCACTCTTATGATCCAGTACTGATATGATGGCTATAGTATATTGGTTTCTTATACATGATTGAGTAGCATTCGTATTGTATGGTTGAGTAGCATGAATAAGTTGTTGGAGAGATTCAATGTGTTGTGATTGGTTCTAGATCATATGGGATAGTGAAAGACAGATGAAATGTGATTGAATATTGCAGAGGATATAAGTTGATATTTAAGAGAAACCCCTAAGTAACTCAGAAGGCATACGCAGGTTGTAATACAGACTGACTGCATACATACGTAGGTTGTAGTGAGACAGAGCACGTACACACGCGGGTTGCACTATTGACAGGTTGCGTACCCGTGACAGATTGATATTTGTGGAGGATTGTTTCCTCATCTCAGTTGGTGCTGAGGATGTAAGTTGAGTCTTGCATATAGAGTTGGTGCTCTTGTAGAGTTGTACTCTATTAAGTTGTTGTTGAAAAAACCCAAGGATTGAAGTCCGTAATAAAAAGAAAATTGTACATACATCTTGTGTCCTTTGTGTTCCTTGTGGAGATGATTTGTTCATGATATATGTCCACATCTAACTGGTTATAAATGAAAAAAATAAGTAATGAGTAAATAGTGATTGCTAACTAATTTTTTTTTGTAAGAGGGAAGTTTTGGGAAAAGAGCTCCACACTCATTCACCCCCCCCCTCCAAGTGTGGTCGGTGTGTCCAACAATTGGTATCAGAGCGGGCCTTCACTATAAGCCTTAACAAGCTTGGAGGATATCTATAGACACACAAATGGATGCTGAAGTTCCAATCCTTGATGAGGAAAAATATTCTACTTGGAGAATAGAGATGAGAGTATGTTTAAAGGAAATGGGAGCGACTATTTGGAAGGTGTTGGCAACAAAAGTCACTCCTGGATTGCTAGCAAGAGAAGAGCCCGATGCCCATCAGTTTTATGTCACGGTTTGTTTATAGATGGGGTGATCGAATGGAAGCCAACTCAAAACGATATCATTTCAACTTCAAAACTAGGCCAGGCATGCATAGGTGAGTGAGGTCTTATATAAAATTCCGACAATGAGTTGTAGTAAAGGGTGAACAGGCGAAAGACTTATATGGAAAGAGTGCGAAGATCTATTACAAAAGACAGGTTCCTAACAGACTGTAGAATAAGGCATCCAAACGCAAGGTCTTCTTGCACTTAAATACAGAAAACCAGAGAATACAATAATGCAACGATAAATCATTTATCATAATAGAACTACAATAATTCGCGCGACTCAGTCAATCACGAACTCTCTAAGCATGAGACGAAAATTAGATGGAGCGAGAAAAACTGTCTGTCATAAAACAAGATATCTCAAATACAGATGCATATCCAACAAACTAGGATGTCTGTTAAACTTTACAATAGGGAGCTCTGCTCTACCATCGATCCTTTACAAAATGGCAAAAATGCCTACATATAGCCAAAACAAAACAATAGCAGTGGAAACGAGAAGCTGCATTAAAAACTTTGTGTCTACATGTCTTCTGACAGTCTGCGCATGCAGACTCTGGATGATCGTGCACTTATGACAGACGCAATGGAACTCCTGACTGTCTTGCAGTGGTTTGACAAATGCAATCTCCGTCAGGAAGGACTATCAGTCTGCTTGTACGCTTGGTCCTTTCCTAGCCTTCTATTTATGGAAGAAGAAGACGCTCAACCACCTTCACAGCAATAATAATTGCTTCCTCAGGGAGTGGCCGAGACGATATGCTCAGAAGTTTTGATGCCTCGCGTATCGCGGATGGGAAGGAGCTAGTCCTTACTCTTCAAAGTCGAGATGCCCGAAGAGGCAATAGGGCCTAATCGCGCACCACATGTCCGTGCGGGATAGACGGCTGAGATCACTTTCGGCGATTCTGTGGGCCCGAGTCCTGAATGCTTTCGGCGCTTCGCATCTCGCAGCTGGGAGGAGGTTGGTCCTTGTTCTTTAAAGTTGCGAAGGGCGAGGAGGCGATGGAGCCCAATCACGCACCACGTGTCCCTCTTTGATGGACGGCTAAAAATACTTTGTGGCGCCGCGAGCCCCAGCTTCTATGCTTTCGACGTTCGCGAATGTGAAAGGGCTAACATTCGCTGACTAAAATCGCGATGAGCGAAACGCCAAGGCGGCTCAATCTAGTGCCACGTGTCCCTTTGAGATCTGACAATATTGAACTCGCCCGACACCACTATGGGCCCAGGTCCAGGACTCTCCCAGCATCTCGTGCATCGGAACACAACGGAGTCGCTTTTTTCACCTTGGAGTTGCGACGGGCGAAACGCAAAGATGGCCAGCACTTGCGACACGCGTTACTAGATCGGACGACCCATATTCAGCCTCCAAACATAGGAGTCTTCTTTGATGCTATATATCAGTTAACTTGGTAGTCCCGATATCCCGATGACCATTTATCTTCTCTTATGGATGAATCCGGGCCGTTGACAACGTAATTTCACTCGCTCATTTGATTGGAAGCCGTAAAACGAGATTTTTCCATGCTGCGCTCGGGCGCTTCTCATGTAACTTGCAGACCCGAATGCTCTCGAGCCCAAGACAAGAATTATCGCTAACATTAGGCTCCATGGGGGATAGATTCGTCCCTGCGATGCTCTAAGAACTCACCCGCAGCTTCAGTGCCTTGTTGTTTGGCTATGGAGTCATGCTTAAAACATCCCGCTGCAGAAAAATATATGTCGAAAAGTAAAAGAAACAAAACAAAGATACATGCTCAAAGAGATTATTTATATACAATCCTAAACTAATGAAACACTTTACATGGGCTAGGTGAAATAAAACTTCCACCATAGCCATTCAAGCAGCTTCCTGGATAGAAGCTCCTTCCTTCTGTCAATGATCACCAGCAGATGGTGTAACCGTGACAACAGAACGATTACACTCTTCAACTCCTCCTTACAGGATGGAGTTGAGATGAAATAGGGTGGCTCCAAAGCATAAGGGAAATGCCACTCCATGTATTCGCTGACAGGGTCATCAAATGAGTGGCCAATTCCAGGAAATTGGCGATAGACAACCTCTTCTGCTACACAGTTGTTCACCTGCGACCGAATATCTCCAATAAGCACAGGCGGGTGAATAACTGAAATGGGCTCACTGATCTCAAATGGTGGTTGCTCACTAACTGGCTTTGAACAAAGGGCAGACTGCTCCTCTAGTTATTTTTCCTCTTCCAGATAATCATAAAAGTCGGGGGGTACAGAGCTTCTCCATCTTGCATAAGTGGAACTATCCCCCGCTCCTCCGTTTCGACCTCGAATGTAAACACATCATGGGATATCTCGTGAAGGAAAAGGGAACAATCCTCTTCCACAACTACCACTTCATCGTTTTGATCTGATATAGCAAGCTCATCGGGGGCAGATGTTAATGCGCTTACGAAATCTACAATAATCTCCTCGAAAGAGCCATCTAGAACATCTGCCTTGGAGACTGGAAAATCCTCCCCATTGTCCTCAGATCTCGACCTTCCATGTTGGGCAGTGAGAGATTTTGCCTGCTCTATCAGTTCACTCAGAGCATCTTCTTCCCCCATTCTTCTATCCTTACAGCCTTCATCAGACATAATCATATCTGAGAGGATTTCTTCTTCTTGGTTCTCCCATGGGTCAGATTCATAATGACCATAAAGAGGACCCATGGGAAAGATTTTTCATAATCACCCTTAGTAGAGCTGCTAAGGACCTCTGCTTCAAAGGATGGGAAATATTCAGCGTATTGTTTAGCTTCCAACCTGTCAAATCTGGCAGTGATAGATTTTATCAGTTCCATAACTCCGCCCGAAGCGTCTTCTTTCTCCCTGGGATCTTTATAATCATTCATTGTAGAGATACCAAACTCATCTTCTTCAAAGGGTGGAAAACCCTCTGCACATCGCTCAACTTCCCACCTGTCAAGTCTGGCAGTGATATATTTTATCAGCTCCATAACTTCGCCCGAAGTAGAAGAATGGGGAGAAGAAAGGACTTGTTAGCAACATTTATGGTATTGGGGAACAACTGTATGCAGGTCTACAGGATTGCGCGATAAGTGCCCAAGCGCAACACACAGAAGAAATCTGTTTGGGGTCCGAGTCAAGCAAGCGAGCCTGATCATGGACATGAGAAGTGGTGAAAGCTCCACAGGAGGGTTTCATCGGGAATCCGAATATCGGAGATCCTGGGAGAGAGAGTTTTTTGCATTGCAGAATCGCGATACGCGATTTCCCGATCGGTGGGGAACAACTGTCAATCTTGGAGGACAGGTGGCAGTCTTTCGCATCGGGGAGCGAACCATTGACAAGTCAACGACCATGAGCTATCGGGGATCCGGGAATCGCAAGTCCGGAGGATGCGTGCTCGTTGACATCGAAAACCGTAAAATCCCGAGGGAGGATATGATCAAAGGCATATGGTAGCGGTTGCTTGGACCAAGGCCTAGTTGAAGGGCTAGCGCAGAAGGCGCATTGGCAATCGGAAAATTGCGATTCTCGTGGACACAAACATTGTATCATCGTGAATGCCGAAACTCCAATGGAGGGTTTGGCTACAGCCACACGAAGACAGGTCATATAGATCGTGTTCTGGCTGGTAGGGGCTAGCTCATAAAGGGGGAGCTTATCGCATATCGGGTATCGAACTTCGGGAAGCTGGCACCCCTTATTTCTTTCACTTTGAAACTCCGAACCCCGAATTTCCGATAGTGCCTAGAATCAAGCGCATGAATTTGGTGCCTGGTCATTGCACTCCTAGCCACCTCCACCTCATCTTATTGCCCCCACCTCGTTCAGTCACCGAATATCCTTTGTTGTCCCCACGTCATCTTCTTGTGCTACATCGCATCTATGCCTTTAGCTCCTAAGAGCCCACGCATACCCAATATCCTGTCTATCATGCCCATCACCTCAGCCTCTTCAGCTCCATCCACATTGGCCAGCCGAGTCCCCCTATAGAAATCCAGCAAAGCAGCAGACAGCCAAAGGTATGCTACCACATCTCCCAAATGAATATTTGACCAAAGCCTCTCAGGTCCCGATGAATCAGTTAATGCAAATGAGGAAGGTGGGTGATACATCATCTCCTTCCTTAAATAGAAGGTTAGAAAGGAGCATGTACAAAGACAGGCTGTCAGTTCCTCCTAACAAAGATTGCGTCTGACAGACGAATGCATGGGCATTCTGCCCAATGTCTGCATGCGTAGCCCAACAAAGAATCTCCTCAATGTCAAGCATTGAATTCATGATATAATCGTGCCTTCAGCGCCAGAGTTGGTTCCAAGTATATGTAGGCATTTCTACCATTTTGTAAGGTATTGATGGTTGAGTTGAGCTCTCGGTTGTAAAATTTTAATGAAGCATTGTTGCTCTGGTTATGTATGAATTGTTGAGACATCTTGCCTTATGAATGCCAGTTTCTTTCATGTCTTTGTTTACATTGTGTTAGAGCATCTCGAAATTGGAGGATCCAGTCGAGCTGTAGATATTATAGGATGATGTTGTAATGGATCACTGTAATAGTTGTGTTGTCTCTAATCAATTCCTGTGATTTTCCCTGCGCTGAGTGACTTGGAATTGGAGGATCCAGTCAAGTCCCCTTTCAGTTTCTTGAGAATCTGAACCAAGAGGATCTTTCATTCAGAGTCTTTCTTCTGCAAACTGTCGAAAGCCTGCTGCCTAGAGATGTTTGTTCACCTTTCTTACTAAGTCTTCCACCTGTTCATCTTTTAATCAACCCACTAGTTGAAGTTAGGATTCCAGACCTCCTTTGTTCTTTACATACCAGACCCAGTCCCTGAGTTAGAATGATATTTCCTTGAGTCTTTACCTCCATTTGATCATATTTTTAAACAAATCGTGGCATTAAAATGACGGGTGTCAGGCTCTGCTCCTGCAAGCAATCCAGGAGTGACTTCTGACGCTAACATTTCTGGCATCGTTGTCAGGGATGAAATTGAAAATTTTCCCTGGGTAGGATGACATTGAGCCTCTGAATCCGAGGGTGCATCGGATTATCGGAGCCTTTCAAGATTGCTAATTCGCACCTGGCGACTCCATTGTGACGAATCCCCTGGGGAGAACCTGCTCTGTTAATTGTGGCTTTCAGAGGCGGGCATATGCGGTCTCATCCACAACTGCCTCTGGCTATGCCTGAAATAGATCTAGAGGCGGTGCTCAAAAAGGGAAAGGCCTCTGAAGAAGAAGCATCCATCACCGAACCAGATAATCCACCATATCCTTTTGTTGGAGCTCCTTTTTCTCCTCCTCGGTTATTTGACAGGGTTGTCTTTGCAGTTTCCCGTTTCTTAAATTTTGGGAGTGTTCCTGTTTAGTTTTCCTCTCCTGGTCTAGGACCAGAGGGAAAAGACTTTGTCACTCCCCTTTCCCCTGAAGTTGTACCCTTGTGTAGACCCAGGACCGCAGAAGATTTCCCTACGCCTAGCTTAACCACTCCTGTAAAAACAGGAGAACCCGCTGACTTGAGCTCGATAGCCTTCTCCTTAAATCCCCTCTTGTTCCCCACTCCAATTAGAGGCTCATTCTCAGCAGTCCCTTCGCGAACTCCTTCTCCTCCAAGCTCTCCTTCACCTAGTATTCCTATGGCTGGTGCTAATCCCCCTCTAAATAGAATGGACGCCATAGTTGATGCTAGGTATGCTCCCTTGATCTTACCTCAGCCCATGAATCCTTTCCCTACTGGAGATTACTTGAAATATATGCCCAAGTTCACTGGGGAAGGGGACATAACTGCGGAAGAACACCTGGCTGCTTTCTACAGCTATGCAAACAACCTGAACATTGGAAATGAAGATGTCTGGATGAGGGTTTTTGTCCAGATCCTGGATGGTGAGGTAAGGAAATGGTTTAGAGGATTAGCTCCTAGATCTATTGCTGGAATTGAAGCCCTGGATAATGCTTTCCTGAGGCAATGGGGAGATAATAAGGATTTCATGTATTATATGTCTGAGTTCGGGTCTTTGAAAAATATGGAAGGAGAGTCTGTCTCTGACTTCTCCAAAAGATTCAATAAAATGTACAATAAGATTCCTGATGAAATAAAGCCATCAGAAGCCTCGGCCAAGATGTCTTATGCTAGTGCGTTTGGCCCCGATTTCTGTCTTTTATTGAGAGAAAGAAGAGCCGCATCCTTAGCTCAAATGAAAGACGCAACAATAGAAGTGGAATCCAATGTATTAGCAGTCGATAGATTGAGGAACGAGGCTGACACGGGCAGGAGAAAGGGAAAATCCAAAGTCTTGACTTCTGGCCCATTGGTGCCCCACCTTCAAGTAGATGAACTAAC
Source organism: Picea engelmannii (assembly GCA_009831015.1). Lineage (NCBI taxonomy): Eukaryota > Viridiplantae > Streptophyta > Pinopsida > Pinales > Pinaceae > Picea > Picea engelmannii. The sequence goes on along the minus strand of ML782458.1, from coordinate 242,744 downwards.
CAAGATGGTGAAATCTCTGTCTACAGAGATGGAAAGGCTGAAGGTAGAGAGGAGGCAAGCATACAAGGGCCCTCAGAACATCGAAAACAAAGGAGGTTTTCGGAGGCCAAACAATATTGCTCCCCCGATGATGCAAAGAGACAGAGATGACCAGAAAATTTAGTCCCCTTTTCAAAACAATTTTATGGCCGATGAGGAAGAAAGAGAAACGGATGAGCTTGACCCTGAAATCCATTGCTTTGGAGATACTCCTCCTTTTCCTCATCTCACTCAATCATCATACGAGGAGTCTCTCATGGACAGTCAGCTAAACGAATTGAGCAAGGGAGAAAAGGCTAGGGGTGGTCAAGGTAGATACAACCTGAGTTCCAACAAAAGGACAGCAGCACCTGATGTTCCTGAGCAGTCCACTAGAACAGAAAAGCCCGCTAACGCAGTAGAAGATGGTCACAGAGGTAAGAATATCCAACCCCTCTCTCCCGTTGTCCATAATCATGTTCTTGAAATAAAATAAATTCCAAAGCCTACATCTTCTTTTAGCTTCGAGCATGAGATCCAAAATATCAGAATCCCTGTGCCCCTCATTGAGCTGATTAAACATGATGAATTCTAAAAGTGCTTCTTTGAACTTTTACAGTCTGAAGCCTCATGCCTTCCTACAGACTCCATAAACCTCCAAGATGAAAAGCCAGATGTCGTCCTAGGTCCCATGGTAGAAGACAGAGATGACTCATCCCCTCCCTTCTACACCTCCTTGAACATACATGACAAAGTGCTACACAATTGCTTGATGGATTCAGGGGCCTCTCACAACCTCATGCCCAAAACTGTCATGGAAGAGTTAGGACTAGAAGTCACTCGAGCCTATCATGACCTCTATTCCTTTGACTCCAGGAGAGTTTAGTGTCTTGGAGTTATTAAGGACCTGGTTGTTACCTTGTTTCAACTACCCATGAAGAGTGTGGTCATGGATATTGTAGTAGTTGATGTCCCCCCCAAGTTTGGTATGCTATTATCAAGATCTTGGATAAAAAGACTGGGGGGAACCTTGCAGATGGACCTCACATATGCTACTATCCCAGTGTTTGGAGGAGAACATAGAAGACTATACAGGGAAGCTCAACTGGCTTATATAATCACTGATGAGGCCAACCCTACCAACCATCCCATCTTTTCCTTAGACACTGATTTAGGATCCAGTGTGCTACAACTCACCAATGTCCCCGGGCCTCCTCTCAAACTCAAAAAGTAGCCCACCAGTTCCCCCAAACTTCCTCCCTCCATCACCCCCATCTGGAAACTGTTCTTTGATGGAGCCTCTTCCTGGGAAGGCGTTGGAGCTGGGGTGGTTTTTGTGTCACCTGCTCAGGAAACCATATCTCTGTCATACAAATTAGAATTTGAAGCTACCAACAATGTGGCAGAGTATGAGGCTCTTGTTCTCGGATTAAGCGCTGCAAGAGAAATGGGAATTCAGGAAGTAGCAATGTTCGATGATGCAGAGTTGGTGGTCCAGCAGATCAGAAACTCTTATCAGGCTAAGAATCCTCAACTCAGAAGCTACAGAAATGAGGTTTGGGACCTATTTGACAGTTTCTTCTCAGCATTTAACATTTTGTTCATCCCAAGAGAGGAAAACACAATGGCAGATTCCTTGGCTACATCGGCTAGCAATTTCAAAGTACCTTTGCCACCCAAATTCAGATATGATGTAGAGGTAAAATATAGGCCCTCCATACCTGACAACGTCAAACACTGGAAGGTGTTCGAGGACAATCTCGAGGTCAAGAGGTTCTTGGAGACTATCGAGGAATTTTCAGAAATGCACATAGACCAAGACGCCGCCTCAGAGGAAGAGCTTGATGGAGGTAATTTTTTGAATAAGATTGCAGGGCGTGACATTATACAGCTGCCCAACAACCATATTCCCAGAGGACTGGTTACTTTGGAAATACTTTTTGATGGGAATGATGTATCGTTAAAAGGAGAAGTCTCGGAGGAGGACGCTGGTACTATTCAGTGCAGCATTGGAACCGAGAGTGAGCCCAAGTATGTCAAATTGTCAAGAAGTCTGACAGAGGAGTAGAGGTCCGAATACATTGGACTTTTGAGGGAATTTGCTGATATATTTTCCTGGACCTACAAAGACCTCAAAACCTATGACACCTCTGTCATCGAGCATAAAATTCCATTGAAGGAGGAGGAAAATCCATTCAGGCAGAAGCTGAGACAGATCAATCCCATGTTGTTGCCTATCATGGAGAGGGAAGTGAAGAAGCTGCTTCAAACCCAAATCATTGTACCACTGAGATATTCAGAGTGGGTGGCCAACTTGGTGCCAGTAAGGAAGAAGAATGGAGAGATCTGACTCTGTGTGGACTTCAGAAACTTGAATAGGAACTCATGGAAGGATAACTACCCCTTGCCGAAGATGGAACATATACTGCAGAGGGTGACAGGGGCTTCCAGGATGTCCATGATTGATGGTTTCTCTGGCTACAATCAGGTCTCTGTCCTACCTGAAGACAGGAAAAATAAAACATTCACCACTCCATGGGGCACATTCATGTATTCCAAGATTCCATTCGGACTAATGAATGCAGGGGAAACATTCCAGTGTGCCATGGACATAGCTTTCGTTGGGGAAAAGGATAAATTTGTGGTCATTTATCTGGATGACATCACAATGTTTTCAAAATATGATAAAGAACATTGTCGCCATCTCGGGAGAGTTTTCTTGAAATGTAGAAAGTTTGGCATTTCATTAAACCCTAAGAAATCTCTATTTGCCATGTAGGAGGGAAAGTTACTAGGCCACATAGTATCAGCAGAAGGAGTCAGGAATGACCCCAGCAGATTTGAAGCAATACAAGCCTTATCAATCCCAAGGTCCAAGAAGGAGGTCCAATCTTTCCTCGGTAAAATTAATTTTCTGAGGAGGTTTGTGCCTAACTTTGTTGAGGAGGTAAAGCTGATAACAGCCATGTTAAAGAAAGAGAATGAAGTAAGGTGGACCCATCAATCACGACATTCCTTTGAACAAATCAAGAAGGCCCTGACTGAAGCTCCTGTTCTTATCAGTCCCGACTACTCAAAGGATTTCCTTATTTTCTTCTTTGCCTCACCTGACACAGTGGCTGTTGTTCTATTACAGGCAAATGACAGTGGGCTAGAGCAGCCTATTTTTTATTTCATCCGAGCATTGAGGGATGTCGAAGTCAGGTATGACACTATGGAGAAGCAAGCTTATTCTCTAGTAAAGGCTCTCAAAGCTTTTAGAACCTACATCCTGCAGTCAAAGATCATCACCTATGTCCCCTCGGCTATTGTTAAAGACATTCTTATTCAGCCTGACATAGATGGGAGAAGGAGTAAATGGATAGCCAAAATCCTGGAATTCGACCTGGAAACAAGGCCCACCAAATTGATCAAAGGGAAAGGTTTAGCCAAGCTGTTGGATGAAGAAAACTTCCAAGCGTTGGGGATAAGTTTCATCAACGAATGCTCAAGTATTCAGCAGGATTGACTACCTGAAGTAGACCATCAAAGGGATCCCCCATTGGCTCGATGTCCTTGGTATAAGGATGTCATATACTTTTTGCAGGAGTTGTGGCCCCCATACGGCCTACAAAGAAGCAAAGCAAGAGCTCTAAAGCTCAAAGAAGTAAGATACTTCCGGATCGATCAAGTGTTATATTGTAAAGACCCCCTGGGGGTTCTTTTAAAATGCATGAGTCCACCAGAGGCCAAGATGATCGTGGCTGAATTTCACAGTGGCCTGTGTGGAGGGCACCATTTCTGGGGAGCCACAACCCACAAAATCCTCAGGGTCGGGTACTACTGACCTACCGTGTTCACCGATGTCTACAAAAGGGTCAGAGCCTGCATCAAATGTCAAAAATTTGCATGAAAGCAGTAGCTCAGGTCTCTGCCGTTAAATCCGGTGGTGGTTTCAGGGCCTTTCCAGCAATGGGGCCTAGATTTCATTAGAGAAATTCACCCTGCCTCCAGTGGGCAACATAGGTGGATCCTGATTGCTACAGATTTCTTTACCAAGTGGATTGAAGCTATCCCCACCAGGAGTGCTTCCCACAAGGTAATCATTGGATTCTTGGAGGACCTCATCACAAGGTTCAGCTGCCTAAATAAGATTGTCACTGATAATGCAGCCGCTTTCGGATCTGAACCACTAGCCAAGTTCTGTGAATAGTTCGGGATCAAATTGATTCACTCCACCCCATATTATCCACAGGGCAACAGTCTAGCAGAATCCTCCAACAAAAGCCTGATAAGGATCATCAAAAGGTTGTTGGAAGACAACAAAAGGGCTTGGAGTTCAAAGTTGAAATTCACCCTATGGGCTGATCAGGTGACTACAAAGAGATCTATAGGGCTCTCCCCTTTCCAGTTAGTCTACGGAGCCGAAGCTATCTTCCCTTCTCAGCTGGCCATTCCCATAGCGAAATTCTTCCAGGATTATCAAGAAGATCCAAATGACATGATCAGAAGGATTCATCAGCTAGTAGAGGTCTAGCATGCCAGAGAGAAGATAGTGGACATAATTCAGGACCATCAGCAAAAGATCAAGCAGGTCTTCGATAAGAAGGCCAAGAAGGAGCAGTTCCAGATAGGAGACCTGGTGCTGAAATGGGATGCTCCTAAATAAGATAAGGGAAAACACAGTAAATTTGAAGCCCTGTGGATTGGGCCTTTCAGAATCTCTGAGATTTTCTCGAATAACACGTACAGGTTACGAGATTTGGAAGGCGAAGAAGTTTTCAGCTGCCCAATAAATGGGCACTTTCTTAAAAAATGTTTTGTCTGAGCCTCCAGTGGCTCCTATGTTTGTAAATATTGCCTTTTCTGTTCTTTGTTTTTACTTTTGTTTCGGCTTAGTAAGTGACTCCATATCCAAACAGCGAGGCACTGGAACTGCAAAATGAGTCCTTAGAGCATCAGAGGGACAACTCTATCCCCCATGGAACCTAATGTTAGCAACATTTGTGGTATCGGGGAACAAAGGTACGCAGGTCTGTAGGATTGCGCGATAAGTGCCCAAGCGCAGCACACAGAAGAAATATGTTTGGGGTCCGAGTCAAGCAAGCGAGCCTGATCATGGACATGAGAAGCGGTGAAAGCTCCACAGGAGGGTTTCATCGAGAATCGGGATATCGGATATCCCAGGAGCGAGAGTTCTGTGCATTGCAGAATCGCGATACACGATTTCCCGATCGGTGGGGAACAACTGTCAATCTTGGAGGACAAGTGGCAGGCTTTCGCGTCGGGGAGCGAACCGTTGACAGGTCAACGGCCATGAGCCATCGGGGATCGGGGAATTGCGATTTCGAAGGATGCGTTCTCGTTGACATTGCAAACAACAAAATCTCGATGGAGGATATGATCAAAGGCATATGGTAGCAGTCGCTTGGACCAAGGCCTAGTCGGAGGGCTAGCGCGGAAGGCGCATCAGCAATCAGAAAATTGCGAATCTCGTGGACACAAACATTGTGTCATCGTGAATGCCGAAACTCCGATGGAGGGTTTGGATACGGCCACACGAAGACAGGTCATATGGATCGTGTTCTGTTCGGTAGGGGCTAGCTCATAAAGGTGGAGCTTATCGCATATCGGGTATCGGACTTCGGGAAGCTGGCACCCCTTATTTATTGCACTTTGAAACTTTGAACCCCGAATTTTTGAGAGCACCTAGAATCAAGCCCATGAATTTGGCGCCTGGTCATTGCACTCCTAGCCACCTCTGCCTCATCTTATTTCCCCCACCTCATTCAGTCACCGAATATCCTCTGTTGTCCCCACGTCATCTTCTTGTACTACATCGCATCTACGCCTTTAGCTCCTAAGAGCCCACGCATACCCAATATCCTGTCTGTCATGCCCATCGCCTCAGCCTCGTCAGCTCCATCCACATTGGCCAGCCGAGTCCCCCTACAGAAATCCAGCAAAGCAGCAGAAAGCCAAAGGTATGCTACCACATCTCCCAAATGAATATTTGACCAGAGCCTCTCAGGTCCCGATGAATCAGTTAATGCAAATGAGGAAGGTGGGTGATACATCATCTCCTTCCTTAAATAGAAGGTTAGAAAGGAGCATGTACAGAGACAGGATGTCAGTTCCTCCTGACAAAGATTGCGTCTAACAAACGACTGCATGGGCATTCTGCCCAACATCTGCATGTGTAGCCCAACAGAGAAGCTCCTCAATGTCAAGCATTGAATTCATGATATGATCGCACCTTCAGTGCCGGAGTCGGTTCCAAGTATATGTAGGCATTTCTGCCATTTTGTAAGGTATCAATGGTTGAGCTGAGCTCCCGGTTGTAAAATTTTAATGAAGCATTGTTGCTCTGGTTATGTATGAATTGTTGAGACTTCTTGCCTTATGAATGCCAGTTTCTTTCATGTCTTTGTTTACACTGTGTTAGAGCAGCTCGGAATTGGAGGATCCAGTCGAGCTGTAGCTATTATAGGATGATGTTGTAATGGATCACTGTAATAGTTGCACTGTCTCTAATCAGTTCCTATGATTTTTCCAGCACTGAGTGACTTGGAATTGGAGGATCCAGTCAAGTCCCCTTTCAGTTTCTTGAGACTCTGAACCAAGAGGATCTTGCATTCAGAGTCTTTCTTCTGCAAACTGTCGAAAGCCTACTGCCTAGAGCTATTTGTTCACCTTTCTTACTAATTCTTCCACCTGTTCATATTTTAATCAACCCACTTGCTAAAGTTAGGATTCCATACCTCCTTTGTTCTTTACATACCAGACCCAGTCCCTGAGTTAGAATGATATTTCCTTGAGTCTTTACCTCCATTTGATCATCTTTTTAAACAAATCATGACATTAAACTGATGGGTGTTGGGCTCTGCTCCTGCAAGCAATCCAGGAGTGACTTCTGATGCTAATAGGATTGATTCCTGATCCAGGTCATCAGGATCATCCTCATAGCCTACATAAGAGACAACTCTATATTGTATACATTTGTTGTAGTATCCATCACAACAGCTATGAAAAATACACTCAGAGGGATAAATCTCCTGACAATAGGCAGTGAAGGCTGCATGGAATTCACTGAGTGAAGAAATGCTAGCAGGGGGTAAAGAATGATACCATTTACGTGCATCCTCTGCTAACGAGAACATGAACATCTTTAGTAATACATCCTCATGATGTATCTCCCACTGACGCATGAGTTCATGAAACTCACTAAGGTGCTGAGAAAGGTTGTCATCTTCACGCTTTCCAAATATGGGAAAATAATCGCCCCATTCATTCGAAGAGGGGACAACATTAGGAAAACCAGGAATAGCAGAAAAATTAAAAGGAGCAAACCTGCAAGCAAGGATTTTCTCCATATCGAACCAGTGGAGTCGCCAATCGATCCTTGAATCATTGAGTCGCTGGGTGAAAAATGTGAAGCTTCGAATGTGTTTGGTCCTTGTTCACCATCAAAGGCCAGATCCTAACATTTTTGTTACCCCGGGAAGCTTCTCAGGCTGAGAAAGCAGCTGCTGAAACCTTCTCGAGAAAGCTCCTTAGGGTCAGCTTTCAGGTGTGCTAACAGTAGCCACAGCTAAAACAGTGATGTGGAAACCTTGGAGTCGCCACAGTGGAGTCGCCAGGTGCACAGTAGAAATATTTAAGGGCTCTGATGTCTGATGCACCTTCAGAATAAAAGGCTCAATGTCGTTCTGCCCAGGGAAATCTTCAACTTCATCCCCGGCAACGGCGCCAGAAATGTTGGCGACGGAAGTCACTCCTGGATTGCTAGCAGGAGCAGAGCCCGATGCCCATCAGTTTTATGTCACGGTTTGTTTATAGATGGGGTGACTGAATGGAATCCAACTCAAAACGATATCATTTCAACTTCAAAACTAGGCCAGGCATGCATAGGTGATTGAGGTCTTATATAAACTTCAAACAGTGAGTTGTAGTAAAGGGTGAACAGGCGGAAGACTTATATGGAAAGAGTGCGAAGGTCTGTTACAAATGACAGGTTCCTAACATACTATAGAAGAAGGCATCCAAACGCAAGGTCTTCTTGCACTTAAATACAGAAAACCAGAGAATACAATAATGCAACGATAAATCATTTATCATAACAGAACTGCAATAATTCATGCGACTCAGTCAATCACGAAATTTCTAAGCATGAGACGAAAATTAGATGGAGCAAGAAAAACTATCCGTCATAAAACAAGATATCTCAAATATAGATGCATATCCAACAAACTAGGATGTCTGTTAAACTTTACAGTCTGTGCATGCGGACTCTGGATGATCGTGCACTTATGACAGACGCAATGGGACTCCTGACTGTCTTGCAATGGTTTGACAGACGCAATCTCCGTCAGGAAGGACTATTAGTCTGCTTGTATGCTTGGTCCTTTCCTGGCCTTCTATTTATGGAAGAAGACGACGCTCAACCACCTTCACGGCAATAATAACTTCTTCCTCAGGGAGCGGCTGAGACGATATACTCAGAAGTTTTGACACCTCGCGTATCACAGATGGGAAGGAGCTAGTCCTTACTCTTCAAAGTCGATATGTGTGAAGAGGTGATAGGGCCTAATCGCGCACCACGTGTCCATGCGAGATAGATGACTGTAATCACTTTCGGCGATACTATGGGCCCGAGTCTTGAATGCTTTCGGCGCTTCGCGTCTCGTAGCTGGGAGGAGGCTGGCCCTTGTTCTTTAAATTTGCGAAGGGCGAGGAGGCGATGGAGCCCAATTGCGCACCACGTGTCCCTATTTGATGGACGAATGAAAATACTTCGTGGTGCCACGGGCCCCAGCTTCTATTCTTTCGGCGTTCACGAATGTGAAAGGGCTAACCTTCGCTGACTAAAATCGCGATGAGCGAAACCCCGAGGTGGCTCAATCTAGTGCCACGCGTCCCTCTGAGATCTGATGGTCTTGAACTCGCCCGACACCACTGTGGGCCCGGGTCCGGGACTCTCCCGGCATCTCCTGCATCGGAACACAAGAGAGTTGCTTTTTTCACCTTGGAGTTGTGACGGGCGAAACGCCGAGATGGCCAGCTCTCGCGACACGCATTACTGGATCGAACGACCCATATTCAGCCTCTAAACATAGGAGTCTTCTTTGATGCTATATATCGGTTAACTTGGTAGCCCCGATATCTCGATGACCGTTGATCTTCTCTTATGGATGAATCCAGGCCGTTGACAACGTAATTTCACTCGCTCATTTGATTGGAAGCCGTAAAACGATATTTTTCTATGCTGCACTCGGGCGCTTCTCGTGTAACTTGCAGACTCGAATGCTCTCGAGCCCAAGACAAGAATTATCGCTAACAGAAGGCAGTCATTGGTGGATCAATTTCCTTGAAGAACAAGTCAAAGTTTGCAACTCAAAGGGAAGGAAAGAAGAATGATGCATTGGCTCTCAAGACCATACTTAGTGGAATCTCAAGCCCTATCAAAGAGAGCATGGGAAAATGCACTTCCGCCAAGGATATATGGTTAAAGCTAGAGGAGACATATCAAAACAAGAGAGAAGATGTTGAAGACCACTCCATCAAGATCATTAAAGGTAAAGAATATCCAAAAACTCTTCAATGCATTATTTCTAAATGTGATCTTGAAAACACTTCAAATGAAGACAAATAATCAAGTGATGATGTAAGCACAAAAGAAGATCTTGAAGACATTTCAAATGAAAGAAAAGAATCATGTGATGATGTTGGAAAAAAGGAATATCTTGAAAGTATTTCAAATGAAGGTAAAGAATCTCCAAAGACTCTTGATTGCAATGATTCAAAATGTGATGATGTTGAATTATTCTCTACAAGTGAAGAAGAAAATCTAGAAATAGTTTGTGTAGAATTTGATGGTAGTTAGCCCATTGAAAGAATAGAAAAATATCTATTAGAACTTCAAAAGAAAATTGAAGATGGTTTATATGAATATAGCAATGACCATTATTATATAGACTATAGCTATATTTTGGATAACACTAAGAATTTTCTTAAGAGGAGTCAAAGGCATAGCTTGAAGTTAAAGGGAATGCTCAAAGAACAAGAAGAGAGTAATAAGACTCAATTAGAGAGGGTTTCTTACCAGTCCATGCCTCATGCAGAGTTTTTTCCACCAACCCTTATTATGGTGATCTATTTACTAGGTAACATGAAGTACCCACTACCTTTGCCCAAAATTCCTATCATAACCCAACAACACTGAGGATGCTCCTTTATTTTTCCATTATCATCTTATTCATCCTTTCTGTAACCCCATTCTGTTGAGGTGTGTATGGAGTAGTCTTTTGAATTTATATACCACACTTCTTACATAATTCCTCCAATTCATTCTCATAGAACTCTCCACCATTATCTATCCTCAACACATTTATTTTCTTCTACATCTAATTCTCCACAAGAGCTTTAAACTCTTAAAATTTACCAAAGACCTCATATTTCTTTTGGAGGAAAGAAATCCATGAGTTCCTTGAAAAATAATCAATGAAAAAAACATAGTACAAAGATTTACCTAGTGATGGAACAAGAACTTGTCCAAACACATCACTATGTACCAACTCTAAGATCCCCTTTTCTCTTGTAACACAAGATGAGAATTTTACTTGGCTGTGTTTACCATATGCAATGTTCACATAAATCAAAATCTAGTGTGAAATCAAACATACCTTCAACCATACATTTATCATGTAGTGATCAAAGTCCCTTCTCTCCAATATGTCCTTGTCTTTGATGTCACAATATTGTCTTTTCTCCAGAGACCATAGGGGTTTTTTCATCTTCACCCTTGGGAACAACATAACTATTACACCCATTACTAATTGTGCTTCCCAACAACTAGTATAGAGTTCCATTTCAAGCTTCCCTCATCAACACCATCTCTTCTCAAACCATTTTACAAGTTTCTTTTACGAACACAGTATGCACACATGTATCACTCATCTTACTTACAAGTATCAAGTTTCTAGCCAACTTTGGAATGTGCAAAAACCCAGGGAGTGTTCTAACCCTTCCATCCTTAAGTTGCAACTTGACCTTTCTGCATCATGTGATTTTGGATGTCGATTCATCTCCTAGGAAAACATCACCTCCATTATACTTTTCACATTCACAGAACCACTCCCTGTATGGAATCGTATTAAAAGAAGCACTTGAATTGATCAGCCATACATCATGAATTGCATGTGTGCTCGAAGAAACCAAGTACACATACCCTCCTTGCTTTGAGGAGGATTTCCCCTCCGTGGAAGGAAAATCATCAGATGCCTTCCCTCTCTTAACACTTTTTTATCTACAATCCTTCTTGAAATTCCCAAATTTACCACATTTCAAGCATTTCTTCAAGGATTTTCCTAGAGATTTAGATCTACCTCTAGATTTAGAACTCCCACTCGATGAATTATTTTTATTTATTTCCAGGGTACGTCCTATTAGAGATAATGAATCCATGCTCTGGCTATCCAGGGTTTTCCTCCTCATTTCTTCTGATAACAGGGATGAAACCACATCATCAAACTTTAATGTGGTCACATTACTACCAATAAATACAACCAAACTATCCCAATAATCTAGCAATGAACACAACAAACTAATGAACTTATCTTCATGTGAAATTTTAATATCCACAAACAAAAACTGACTTACCATAATATTGAATGAAATTTTAATATGCACAAACAAAAACTAACTTACCACGGTATTGAAGGCACTTAGATGATTTTCCATTGGGTCTCCATCGATCATCCTCACGAGGTACAACTTATTTCGAAGGAAATTTTTATTTACCAAGGACTTAGACTGATACAAATCCCCTAACTTATCCCATAATGCCTTGGTTGTATCTTCTCCCAAGACATTTTGTAACACTAAATCTGAAAGACACAACCAGATTGTGATATTTTCCTTCCTATCCAACTTCTTCCAATGTTCTATCAACATACATGTAGGTGAAATACCCAGATCCACAACGACCCACTGATATTTATCTATCAAAATATCCCCCATATTGAACTTCCATAGCTCAGAACTTTTTCCATTAAATTTCTCGATCTTATAATTGCTTGTCATTTTCTTTCATTGCAAGAATCACCACTGCAAAGCTCTCACTGAAACCAAGTTTAACACAGACCCAAAATAACCGAACCATTAGCAACAAAGTCATCCCCCTGAAGCCAATAACTTCCCTGATATCAAATGTAGGTTTTAAACCTTTATAGTATAACAATGCACATGTAGATTCTTTATCAAACATAAATAAAATAATAGCAATCACACATAGTAATACAAATTTTACCCTTGAAACCCTTAATCAACAAAACCAACAAATTTTTAGAGTCACACCTCTAACTCTCTTTGTATTAAAATCACCATTACAATAGAATCTCTAGGATCCCGCCATATCCAAAACCCTAATTCGTTGACCTGGATTAGATTCCTTGACTAGAATTACATTACAATGGGCCGAGAAACACCAAAATAGGTAAAAAAATGGACAAAAAAAAATCATTTTTTTTAGGGGCTATGCCCCCAAACCCCTAAATAGTGGGGGGGAGCCCCCCCTCCTTGCTCCTATTCCAATGCACAATACATGGGATAATCATGCAAAGAATATAACACATATCCAACCAAACAATTTACATTTCTAGACATAGAAAGTACTACAAGTGGGTTCCCTTGAAATATTTGAATGTGTCATTGTAGTGAGTCTTCATTTGGCTCCTCATGATGTTGCCAATGCATATAGGATAAGGCCTTGACTCATGTGTGCATCACAATAGTCTATTTTATTTTTATTCTATATAAAGAATCAAACATAAATCCCATTGCCACTCATATGCAAGTCAAGGTTGCCAGCTAAGCATTGTTTATTTGATACAATACAATTGTCATGAGACTTTGATTGCATTGTATTAATGACCCATGAAGATGTTGTAACACCTTGTTTCTCCCAGTCTGTAAATATAACTTTATTGGCTAGGAACTATGGCAAACTCAAAGTGTGAATGTTTTATTTGGTGGACCTTTGTATGAAGGTCGGTGAATGTAAATCTTGTTATTTTAATAGATAATGGAAATGTGTTGCATGACTGATGAGAAGGGGATGTGCTAAGAGAGACCACAATGGCTAATGAAAATATGGTGGAGGGGACCCGGAATGGTTGTGTTAACCTCCACCAAACTAGTACTATGTTGGTTTAAATTGGTAAAGATCAGAACAACCCTCTGACCCAAAATGAATTACAGTCAGGCTAGTAGGTGGGAAGGCCTCTTCAAGAGTTAATGAGGGGATGGGGCAGACTGCCCATCTGTAATCCTTCTGGACCTAAACACAAACTGGGATTTAGAGACACACGCAATATTGTTGAGGAAGGTAATAAAGGAAGCGTGGTGTGGGCAGGGTGAGGGCCTGCGAAGAATGCAGAGACGAGAGCGGAAAATCTCAGGTCCAAGGAAGGATTGGAAGCAAAAGTGAGTTTTGATCATAGAGGATGGAGACCGAGTCAGGAGAAGGAGAGTAACCTTTTTCCTCATCTATTCCTGTATAGGGAGAAGGAGAGTAACCTTCATCCCTAAATTTCATTGAGCTAGAAGTGAGAAATTGAATCTCAAAGCATCGTGACCTAAGCTCGGGGGTGGTCAGTGATAAATCCATTGGGAGTGACTGAGACTATGGTTGGGTGGAAATGAGCACCGCTCTCAGTAGTTGCATCACAACTTATGGTTCTGATAAGTGTTTTTATGCCTTGTGGTTTGAACTGGAAATAATGAATGTGTGACTTGTATTTATATGCCTATAATGGTTTATGTATTGAATGATTAAGTTAGAAGTATGCTTTCGTTCCTTGAGAACTTTCATATCTGCTTGATTTCCTTATGCTCTAGTTTAATTCCTTAGAATCACTTTCCCAAAGAATTTTGTCACTATCCTAGAGTCTCAGGTGGTCTCTTGATTTCCTGATTGCAGAGGTTGAACCCTGTAATCACTGCAAGGACAGAGTCTAATAAGATTGGGAGAGGTAGTGCAGGTATGCTCCCCGTCTCTACAAGGTGGGCAGAGGCTGAGACCATCTTAAGTCCTAGAGTTGAGGAATGAACGTAAGGAGTGTGCGGAAGAATGCTTCCAAGCATTACGTTTGAAAGAAGGAGTGCAAAAATCTTAAGTCCTTCAAAGCCAATAAAGAACAAGAAGAATTGATCTAAAAATGAAGAAGACTTGTATTCTTGAAAATATTTGCAAGTAAAATTTATGTGTTAAAAATGCAAATGGATCATCTTTGCAACACAACTTTTAATAGGATTTACTCATTCAAGATGCATATAAACAGCAGCATAATCAATGAACAAAAAACACATAACACAACAAACGATAAAGGAGTTCACCCCTCTCTTGGGTTACATCTCCTGGTCTAGCTCCCAATGGATCATTTGTATTATTTTCTCAAAGTGCTCAAAAATTTGCTTTAAAATGTTCAAAATTCCAAATAGATTGCTCCAATGGCTTCAGAACGTCTAAAAACCCCTAGTTGGGCTTTTTTGGCACCTCGTTTGGCCAAAAATTGAAGAAGATAGGCTTCCTGGAAGTCTCCCCTTCAAGCTTGTTGTCTCTGCATCTACAAAACATACCTTCCATGGCTCAACCTAGCCCACACGCATATTTAAGCGTAAAAACCTAGCACCAGATGCAACTGCTCGAACCATGCAAACTGTAGGACAGTTACAAGCGCACCTAGCCCCTAACCATCAAGGACCAGGTCATATTGACCCATGCGACCACTCGCTAGCATAAACATGGGCTCTCGTTTCATAAACCAATGGTCAAAGGCCAAATGGCAGTCGTTGGAATAACCGTTGGAACAAACATTAACCGCGCACGCCCATACACTATAGCTGTGGGTCATATGTTATATAACGCGCGACCAAGGACTGGGGCTAAGCCCCAGCCCGGTCGTGGCCCAAGCCACCCACACATTCAAAATTATATATATTTCGTGCCATATATATAATAAGTAACAAATGGTGGCGGGCCAGTTGGCGGCTCTTTGCCAAGTCGTTGCCCCCTGCCCGGAGGTCGCGGGGTCGACTCCGACCAACGACATAAGTTTTAAACAAAATAATGGATGACACGTGGCGGCCATTAACTGGGCCATGTGTCATTGTTCCATTCACTGCCAAGCATGCCAATTCACCTGCCAACTGTCCGAATGCCAGTCTGCCACATGTCGTACGACCTGCCATGTCATCGTTCGTACGAACTGTACGGACTATATAGTCAGCAACCCTTTTTTGCCTATTTGTAAATTTGAACAGAACACAATATCTCTCGCTCCCAACATTATTTTGAACCCAAACGAGTTGCGTTGGGTTCGCAATGACGAGGCCTACGTTCTCATTCGATTTGAAGCAATTTCAAGCACTTTGAATTTTTGAGCAAAATTTGATCCCCTGATCACACCTCCCCATTGAAAAGCTTTTGTACCTCCAAAAGACTATTTTTAGTCTATTTGAAGATGAGGGTATAGTTCCCTCACTCTTCCAACCTCAATCCACTTGGCTCTTCTTGGATTTGTTCCTTTAAGACCAACTCGAAGATTCTCCACATTTCCTCGTTTTGAAGTTCGCATTCTCCTATCAAGGATGGTGTCTTCATGCAGTTCTATAAGATATTCTGGGGAAAAATCATCTATAGAAGGAATATGAACATGCTCTCCATGATCATCAATCAACAGAGGCTCATACAATTTCAAATTCTCAACATTAACAACTGCATACATTTGCATATAAGGAGGCAAATCTAAACGAAAGGCATTGTTACCAATCTTGTCGATAATCTTGAAAGGACAATATTGAATTGGTTTCAATTTTTTACCTTCTCCTTTAAGCCTCTCCTTACTTATGTAAAGCCAAACTTCATCTCCAACTTGGAAACTGTGATCAACACGATGCTTGTCATGTCTTGTCTTGACTCTTTTCCAACTGCTCTTGCACCATTTGATGTATCGACTGAATTTGTTCAATGAACTTTTCTGCCCTATCAATGTCATATTGACCATCGATAGCAATATCCTTCCCAAAGATAAAACCTAAAGGATATTTGGGCAAATAGCCAAAACATGCTTCAAATAGCGACGTTTGAGTCGAAGAGTGCTTAGCTCGATTGTAAGCATGTTGAATGTAGTGTAAATTCTTATCCCAAAGTTTAGGATGCTTGCTGCAATAAGCACGAAGAAGATGCACCACTGTTCGATTTACCACTTATGTCTGACCATCTATTTGTGGATGAAAAGATTTTCTCTTTTTCAGTTTGGTGTCCATGAGTGCCCATAAACTCAACCAAAAACTCCCAACAAATCGAGAATCCCGATCAGAAATAATGGATTTAGGCAATCTAAAATGCACCCAAACATTTTGAAAGAACATTTGTGTCGTTTGTTCAGTTGTAACCTACTTCATACAAGGCATCAAAATACACATTTTTCTAAATTGATCAGCCACAACATAAAGATAATCATGATTGCATCTAGACATAGGTAAACCTCCTACAAAATCCATGGAAATACTTTCCCATGGTCGAGAAGGAACCGGAGGTGGAGTATACAAACCCAAATTTTGATTTCTAGTTTTACTTGTGGCACATAACGAACATCCTCGAACATATCTTGAAACACTTTCATTCATTTTAGGCCAGTAGCAGTATCTTTGCAAATTAGCCATTGTCTTGCCTACACCAAAATGACCAACAATAAGAGAAGAATGGGCTTCTCTTATAATGTTGATTCTTTCCCCCTGTGGAATACATAACTTGCCAAGATGATACAAAATATTATCATGCACATGGTAATCCAATTCTTCAACATGGTTAGAGTGGCACAAAGTTTCATATACTTCTTTAAAATCAGTATCTAAATCATATTGCTCAACATAACTTTCATGCATGATACAACTATGCTTAAGAATAATCAAAGCACTAATAATAGGCCTTGAAAGCATATCAGTGACTTTTTTATAAATGCCCTTCTTATACCTGATGACCAAGTGGAACTGTTGAAGAAAACCCATCCATCTGAAGTGCCTAGCTTGTTGTAGCTTTGTCTATGATTGTAAGTATTGCAGTGGTTGATGATTAGTGTGAACAATGGTTTCTTTCCCCAACAAATAATGTTTCCATTTTTTCACACTTTGTACCAATTCATATAATTCCTTATCATAAGTAGGATAGTTAATCACGACACCATTAAAAGTCTCATAATGAAAACAAATGGGCTTACCATGTTGTAGCAAAACTGCTCCCATTGCATAATTACTTGCATCTGTTTGGATTTCAAAAGGTTGTCTTAAATTTGGAAGTGCAAGAACTGGCACTGAACTGATCTTCTCTTTCAAAGTATCAAAAGCCTTCTGTTGCTTGCCTCCCCATTGAAAAACTT
>ML782458.1:206130-223327 GCA_009831015.1 Picea engelmannii | reverse complement strand
ATATGCCAATGGGTAAAATTGTCTTTTAATTGCAACAATAAAATCATTCCAAGAGGTTAAAATTTTACCATGCTTCTTCATGTCCTCCTGAGTCTTGGATTCCCACCAAATGAGTGTTGCACTATCCAATATTAAAGAAGCAAAATGACTTTTGGTTTCATCATCTTGAATTTTTTGTATCCTACAATATACCTCAATCTGACGAATCCAATTATCTAATTTCTCATCATTAACTTCTCCATTGTATATTGGCAATTTGAATTTAATATCAAGCTTTAATGAAGGAATTTGTGAAGGAATTTTACCATGTCCCTTTGGAGAATTCGGAAGATATCTTGAATTGGTAGAAGAAGAAGAAGAAGAAGATGGAGGAGAGTGTGGTGGAGAAGCACCATTCCCTCCATTTCCATTTGGAGTTTTATCACCACTGTCTCCCTTATTCTTTGAAGGGTTGGAGCCTTCACCTTGCAACCTTGTATTCCTTTCTATCAAGATATTCATCATATCTCTCATTTCCATGACAGCCTTTCTGAGATCTTCATCTTCTGCAGGAACATGTTCATGACTCTCTTCATGAGCCATACTTGGTGAATGCCTCATTGAAACTTGCGGTGATGGTATATGCTTCCTCCTTGAAGGATGAGAACTTGGCTCTACAAGTTGACCTTCTCCTCTTATGATTTTCAACCTTGTGAGCCTCAGAAAACAAAACACTTGCAAATAATCAAGTCTTCAAAAACCTATGCTCTGATACTAACTTGATCTAAAAATGAAGAAGACTTGTATTCTTGAAAATATTTGCAAGTAAAATTTATGTGTTAAAATGCAAATGGATCATCTTTGCAACACAACTTTTAATAGGATATACTCATTCAATATGCATATAAACAACAGCATAATCAATGAACAGAAAAAACATAACATAGAAAATGATAAAGGAGTTCACCCCTCTCTTGGGTTACATCTCCTGGTCCAACTTCCAATGGATCATTTGTAATATTTTCTCAAAGTGCTCAAAACTATGCTTTACAATGTTCAAAATGCCAAATAGACTACTCCAATGGCTTCAGAACGTCCAAAAACCCCTAGTTGGGCTTTTTCGGCACCTCGTTTGGCCAAAAATTGAAGAAGATAGGCTTCCTGGAAGTCTCCCCTTCAAGCTTGTTGTCTTTGCATCTACAAAACGCACCTTCCATGGCTCAATCTAGCCCACACGCATATTTAAGTGTAAAAAACTAGCACCAAATGAAACCGTGTGAACCATGCAAACTGTAGGACAGTTACGGGCACACCTAGCCCCTAACCATCAAGGGCCAGTTCATATTGACCCATGCGACCACTCGCTAGCATAAACATGGGCTCCCGTTTCATAAACCAATGGTCAAAGGCCAAATGGTGGTTGTTGGAATAACTGTTGGAACAAACATTAATCGCGCAGGCCCATACACTATAGTTGTGGGTCATATGTTATATAACGCGCGACCAAGGGCTGGGTCTAAGCCCCGGCCCGGTCGCAGCCCAAACCACCCGCACATTCAAACTTATATATATTCCATGCCATATATATAATAATTAACAAATGGTGGCGCACCGGTTGGCGGATCTTTGCCAAGTCGTTGCCCCCTGCCCAGAGGTCGCGAGGTCGACTCCGGCCAATGAAATAAGTTTTAAACAAAATAATGGATGACACGTGGCGGACATTATCTGGGCCACGTGTCATCGTTCCATTTGTTGCCAAACATGCCAAGTCACTTGACAACTGTCTGAATGTCAGCCTTCCATGTGTCGTACATCCTGCCATGTCAGCATCTGTATGGACTGTACAGACTGTATAGTCAGCAACCCTTTTTTGCCTGTTTGTAAATTTGAACAGAACGCGATATCTCTCGCTCCCGACATCCGTTTGAACACAAACGAGTTGCATTAGGTTCGCAACGATGAGGT
Organism: Picea engelmannii; assembly: GCA_009831015.1. Taxonomy (NCBI): domain Eukaryota; kingdom Viridiplantae; phylum Streptophyta; class Pinopsida; order Pinales; family Pinaceae; genus Picea; species Picea engelmannii. Next base: position 221,383 of record ML782458.1, on the reverse strand, counting down.
CTACGCTCTTGTTTGATTTGAAGCGATTCCGATCACTTTGAATTTTTGAGCAAAATTTGATCCCTTGATCAAGAATAGTGAGGTTCAAGTATCGAAAGGGAATATCCTTTCGTTTAGAAGATGAACGAATGATGTATGTTTGGCAGAACCCAGGGTCTATCGCGATCGTTGGATTTGAAGAAGGGGCGCAGGCGTTAACGCCTCCACTCCTTCAGTCTTCGCAAATTCCCACATCGGGAGATTCACACATTGGCGCGACTAAAATTCCAAAACCCGAAGTTGCGATGTGATCTGGACCATAGATCTAAGGATCTATTGGGACCCTCCTTGATCGTCAGATTGGTTAGATCAAGGATTTGCACATCGATAGATTTGCATGTTGGCGCGACTAAACTTCTGAAACCCGAAGTTGCAATGTGATATGGACCGTAGATCTAAGGATGTATCGAGACCCTCCTTGATCGTCGGATTGGCGAGATCGAGGATTCGCACATCGGGAGATCCACACATTGGTATGAATAAAATTCTAAAACCTGAAGTTGCGATGTGATCTGGACCATTGTATCAAGGAAGATATGGACCATCAATTTGACGCGAGCAGATTAATGCAAGAGTATGTGGGAATTAAAAATCCCCTAAGAACCAAGCTCAGATGAGATAAGCGCTTTTTAAGAGCGTGGATGAGGTCCAAGAGGCAAACTTGTTTCATGTTTGTAAGCTCCGAAAGGAAAGAAGAAGTAGAGACCCATATATTAGGGCTCATAAGAGGTAGATTGAGGGTCAAGGCCTTCAGAACATCCGAAATATTCCAAAGTCAGGGAAGAAAGTGAAAGATCAGGAGGAGGATCAGAAGTGACCATTGGATCGAGCACTGTGAGAGATCTAGATCATGGAATTCACATCTAGATAATTAGAAGAGCGTGTAAGAGGAGATCGGATCTGGGTCGTCAGATCTAAGTGCGAGGACTGATAGCCATTGGATCCAGGAAAGGTGCACGAGGGTTAAACCCTTCGAAAGTATACAAGAGAATGGACTTTGGCAAGTCCCGAAGTTCTGAAATCATCGGAACCATCCATCTTCAGGGTAGACAGATGGCAACAGATATGAGAGTTCAAGGATTTATACTTTGGAATATTCGCAAGGGAAAGAGTAGAGTTGATCCTAGCCGTTGGTGTTGGGAAGTATGCATGGCAGAAGATCAACATTTTGTTGACTCACACATCGAGAAATTCAAAGGCAAGAGTTGCAACCACTCACGAAACACGAACTAGCGATTTGATCACAGTTGTTGGATCATGGAAGATTGTGGATCGTTGATTTGACGCAGGGGAATTTTGGGAAATCGAGGATCCGAAAAGACCCAATTCGCGAGAAAGGATCTGGACCATCCGATCATGGGAGATCATGGACTGCTGATCTAACGTTGTCGAGAGTTCAGGGATCGAAAGAGTCAGGGTTGACTCACATTGAAATACCCGATACGCGAAGCCGTGATTTGATCCTAACCATCCATCGAGAAGGGACGTGTGGTGAGAAGTCAACATTTCACTGACTCAAAACTTGTGAAGTACGATTTCGTGAAAGGATCATAGTCATTGATCAAAGGAGGGATCCAGACCATTCATCTAGAAAGTGAATATCGGGAAATCAAGAATCAGGGAAACAGAGGTAAGCCAACCTCTAAAGTCGTGAAAAGTGAAATCTTGATTCACGAGAGAGGAGATCAGGACCATTGGATCATGAGAGAGTGTGGTCACAACTTGAGGACACATGAAGGAAGGGGATAGCATGGAAATCTAGCACCTGTTTCTGAAACCCTTCAAAAAGGGGGCTCAGGAAAGAGTCGCCGATTGGAAGAACCTGCAACAGAATAAAGGGGAAACTAAAAAAAGTTAAGAAAAAGAAAAATTTATTTATGCCCCGTTGTGGATATGTGACAAAATGGTATCAGGGCATGGTTACAACACTTGGCATGCTTGGGCTTATGGATGATTCACTTAAAAATACTATTTGGAGTACTTTCAAAGGAATGACACCCTACCTTGCCTCTTTCTTAAAAGTATGGTTAAAAATGTTAATAAAGAAAAGAGTGAAACTTTCTACTATGTGTATGCATTTAAGAAATCGAACCATGTATTGTTCATAAAATGATATATTGTTAGCTAACAATAAGTGTTTTTGTCAACACTCGAGCAGTTAGTGAATCACAGGAAAACTCCAAGACTAAAGGATGGTGATGTGTCATGAAGTGGGGGATGACACTCACAATAGAGACGAAGAATCTGATGAAAGGAGGGCAGTGGAAACCCCTCGAGATCTGGCTGAAACTGTAAGGAGCCTCAGGGCCGAGTTACAGAGTTTCAGGGCCGACAACGAGAGATTGATAAAGGAGCAAGAGAAACAAACATAAATTAACACAGTCTTGCTACAGAGCTTATCCAACATACAAAGGAAATTGCAACATGAACCCACAACCAGTCATGTGGATCGACGACACAAGAAGAGAAGTTAGAGTCCACCCGAGAAATCCCTAAGTGACCCCACTGGGAGAAGTACCGTGAAGAAGGTCCAACCTAGAGGCAGGGGGCACTCATTGGGAGGGTCCTCTGGAAAGGAAGCAGACAACTTTGAAGGATCTTCTAGTAGCAGGGTCGGCTCACATCCTCACATGAAAGGAAAGAAATGGAAGTGTTCCAAAACCCATAGTCCTAAAGAGTTCAAGAAAATCAAACCACCCTCTTTCAATGGAGAGATTAAGAAAGGAGAAGAGGTAGAAGCTTGGTTTTTTGGTTTAAAGAAGTATTTCAGAGTCCATGACTACTCTGAAAACTTGAAGGCTCGAATAGCCATCTTCAACCTGAATGGAAAGGCTTCCATATGGTGGGAAGACCTTGGGAATGTGAAAGGAGTCCATGAGAAGGACTTGTCATGGAAACAGTTTGAGAAATACTTCAAGGAGAAGTATCTGTCAAAAAAATACATGGATGGGGAAATTAAGAAATTCTATGAGCTCCGGTTGGGGCAGCTTACCATAGATGAATTTTTCAATAAATTCCTTGAACTATTGAAGTATTTACCCTACATAAAATACGAAAAAAGAAAAATTGCAACGGTTCATTAGTGGGTTACCTCAGGCCTACCAGGATAGGATTGAGTTCGAGGAACCAAATACCTTAGAATAAGAAGAAGAATAGTTCGGGATTCCAGAAGAAAGGGTTTAAATCCTCAAGATTTTAGAACTATGGAAAATATTCTAGAGGGAGCCTTCCTTCTAGAAGTGTACATCAGAAAAATTTCCCCTCTCAAAGTGGAAATAAACCTTTTAAGACAATCCCAACGAGGACCAACAACCTCAAGAAGGAACCCTTAAAATGTTAGGGTTGTGGAGAAGAACATAAATTGAGGGACTTCCCACATAGACAATAGAACAATAAGAGAGTCTACAATATACAAGAAGCTACCACTGTCAATGATGTGGCTAGGAGCATGCCACGAATCTATGCAGCGTTGGACAATAATCAAGCCAACCACCAAGCTTCAGTAGTGGAACTGGAAGGTATGATCGCCAACCATCTAGTTTCTATTTTAATTGATCCAGGTTCTAATTTAAGTTATGTGACCCCTCGGGTTGTTGATAAGTGTAAACTGCAACCAATTAGACATGTTAAACTGTGGTTGGTGCAATTAGCCACTGGGACCAAAAGAAAGGTGGAAGAGGCCATACCATCCTGTCAATTCATCATGGGTGGATTTCCCACCCGAGAGACCCTTAACGTACTTCCCCTGGGTTCGTATGACTTGTTGATTGGTATGGATTGGTTGGCTACTTATAAAACTAAAGTGGATTGTTATCATAAAACTTTAGAATGTGTAAACAAAGAAGGGAGAACGATGACCCTCCAATGGATTCAGAAGCATGTCTCAGTGAGACAAATATCGGCCCTTAAAATGAAGAAGTATTGCAGAAAAGAGTGTTCCTTATATGTAATACAGGTGTTGGAATATGTTGAGGATGACAAACAAAACCTAGAGGACCACCCCATATTAAGAGAATACAAGGACTTGTTCCCCAAAGAAGTACCAGGTCTACCTCCGAGAAGGGATATTTATTTCTCGATAGAGCTTACACCAAGAGTGATACCAGCATCTAGAACACCATATAGGATGAGCAAGCCAGAGCTGGTTGAGCTCAAGCTACAATTAAAGGAGATGATGGACAAAGGCTACATCCGACCTAGTGTATCTCCGTGGGGAGCACCCATATTGTTTGTGAAAAATAAAGATGGCACACTCCGACTATGCATAGATTACAGACAACTCAATAAGACAACCATAAAGAACAAGTACCCCTTACCAAGAATCGATGACCTGTTCGACCAATTGGGAGGTGCTTCCATCTTCTCGAAGATCGACTTAAGGACTGGGATACCAGCAAGTCTAGATTAAGGATGAAGACATCCACAAAACATCCTTCAGAATGGGGTATGGTCACTAGGAATTCGTGGTGGTGCCATTTGGGTTAACCAATTCCCCTGCCACTTTTATGTGCTTGATGAATAATGTACTCAACAAATTTATGGACAAATTTGTATTGGTTTTCATTGATGATATCCTGATATACTCCAAGAAAAGGGAGGAGCACGAAGAACATCTTAGACTCATACTTCAAGTACTAAGAGAGAATCAACTCTACTCTAAGTTTAGCAAGTGCGACTTCTTTCAGAAGGAAATCCATTATTTAGGCCATGCCATTTCTAAGGAAGGGGTGGCAGTGGACCCTGATAAGATCAGATCTATTATGGAATGGACTACCCCAAAGGATGTATCAGACATTAGATCCTTCATAGGCTTAGCAGCATACTATAGAAGGTTCATAAAAGAATTTTCCAAGATTGCTTGTCCAATCACTGCCCTTTAGAAAAAGGGAATCAAATTCATTTGGACATCAAAATGTGAAGAAAGATTTCAGGAACTGAAATACCTCCTAACCCGTGCACTCGTGTTGAAGATTGCAGACCCGGATAATGATTTCCTCGTGTGTACAGATGCCTACAAGGAAGGACTTGGAGGATTCCTTATGCAAGAGGGATGTGTAATTTGCTATGCGTCCCGAAAATTAAACGAGAATGAGAACAATTATGTGACCCATGACCTAGAGTTGGATGCCATAGTACATACTTTAAAAATGTGGAGGCACTACCTCCTAGGGAGGATATTTGTGCTTATGAAAGACCATTGTGGGTTGAGGCACCTATTTGATCAGCCGAAGCTCAATGCCAGGAAAGCTAGGTGGATGGATCTTCTTAGTGAGTTTGATTTTGAAATCAAACACATCAAAGGAAAGGAAAATAGGGTGGTCGATGCCCTTAGAAGAAGTATAAAAACAATTCATCTGGCAACAGTAAGAACCTGTGAAATGGACGTCAGGGAAAGAGTTAGAAATGCACAAAAGACAAATGCATTCTTCAAGACCATGACCTCATACCTAAGACAAGAGCTTGCGAGACTAAAGTACGAAGGCTACCAAATGCTCGAGGAAGGGCTGCTGACTTACATAAACATATTTTATATTTTGAACTGTGACGACTTGAAGAGGTTCATAATGGATGAACTACATAAGATACCATATACTGGTCACCCAGGATATCAAAATATGATCATGACCACTAAGAAACAATTCTATTGGCCTGGGTTAAAGAAGTACATAGATAACTATCTAGCTACGTGCCTAGAATGCCACCAATTTAAGGCAGAGCACTGATATCCAGCAGGATTATTACATCCCCTACCGATCCCAGAATGGAAATGGAAAACCATCTCCATGGATTTCATCACCGGATTACCAAAGTCGACCAAGCAAAATGATGCCATCATGGTCGTGGTGGAAAAACTGAGTAAGTCTGCTCATTTCATTCCTGTCAAATCAACTTGCAAGGCCATAGATATTGCCAACATCTTCATAAAGGATATATTTAGACTGCATGGCATGCCCAAGGACATTGTATCTAACCGATATACCAAGTTCACTTCAAACTTTTGGAAATCCCTAATGGTCGGTCTAGAGAAAAAACTACTATTCAGCACAGCTTATCACCCTCAAACCGATGGATAAATAGAAAAAGTGAACCAAATAGTAGAGGACATGCTAAGGATGCATGTAATGCATCAGCTTAAGAAGTGGGAATACTACCTACCATTGGTAGAGTTTGCCTACAACAACGGTTATCAGGAATCCCTGAAGATGAGCCCTTTTGAAGTCCTCTATGGTAGGCAGTGCAAGATTCCAATCAGCTGGAGTAATCCAATGGAAAAATTATAATTGGACCTGACATGTTGAAAGAAATGGAACAACAAGTAGTGCAGATAAGGAAAAATCTGAAAATTGCTCAGGACCAACAAAAAATTTATGCCGACAGAAAGAGAACTCCCCGATAGTCAAATCCGGAGACCATGTCTATCTCAGAGTTAGACCCCAGAATATTTCTCTGAGAGTGGGAGCCTGTGCCAAGTTGGCACCTTGGTATTGTGGACCCTTTGAAGTCTTAGATAGAGTGGGACCTGTAGCCTATAGGATAACACTTCCTCCCATAGTAAAGGCACATAATGTTTTCCATGTTTCGTTATTGAAGAAATATGTACATGATGTTAATCATATAATTCACTGGCCTATGATCCAGGTGGAACTAGAGGGATAATTCCTGCCAGAACCCCAATGCATAGTAGACATGAAGGAAACATCACTCAGGAACTGAACCATTGCATAGGTCAAGGGGAAATGGAAACACTTTGGCCCAGATGAGGCTACATGGGAAATGGAAGACGCCATGAGATAGGCATATCCGATTTTGTTTACTTCTGTACATACCTATCTTGTTGATAGATAGAACATCAAGGATGATGATTCCTTTAAGGGGGAGGGAATTGTAACACCCTATTTCCCCCAGTCTATAAATATAACTTAATTGGCTAGGAACTATGGCAAACTCAAAGTGTGAATGTTTGATTTGGTGGACCTTTATATGAAGTTCAATGAATGTAAATCCTATTATTTTAATAGATAATGGAAACGTGTTGCATGACTACTGAGAAGGGGATGTTCTAAGAGAGACCATGTTGGCTAATGAAAAGACAGTGGAGGGGACCCAAAATGGTTGTGTTAACCTCCACCAAACCAGTACTATGCTGGTTTTAATTACTCAAGATCAGAACAATCCTCTGACCCGAAATGAATTACAGTCAGGCTGGTCGGTGGGAAGGCCTCCTCAAAAGTTAATGAGGGGATGGGGCAGACCACCCATCTGTAAGGCTTTCGAACCTAACCACGGACTGGGATTTCGAGCCACACACAATCTTGCTAAGGAAGGCAAGAAAGGAAGCATGGTGTGGGCAAGGTGAGGGCCTGCGAAGAATGTAGAGACGAGAGCTAAAACTCTCAGCTCCAAGGAAGGATTGGAAGTGAGAGTGAGTTATGATCACAGAGGATGGAGACTGAGTCAGGAGAAGGAGAGTAACCTTCATCCTCATCTATTCCTATATAGGGAGAAGGAGATTAACCTTCGTCCCTAACTTTCGTTGAGCTGGAAGTGAGAATTGAATCTTAAAGCATCGTGGCCTAAGCTCGAGCGTGGCCAGTGATAAATCCATTGGGAGTGACTGAGCCTATGGTTGGGTGGAAACAAGCACCCCTCTCAGGAGTCACATCATGACTTATGGTTCTGATAAGTATTTTTATGCCTTGTGCTTTGAATTGGAAATAATGAATGCATGACTTGTATTTATATGCCTATAATGGTTTCTGTATTGAATGATTAAGTTAGAAGTATGATTTCGTTCCTTGAGAACTTTCATATCTGCTTGATTTCCTTATTGTTATAACCCTAAATTGCACCACACATGCTTACCTGGCATCAGGACAACTCATATCCCTTCTTTGCCAAAAATCTGTTGAACAACTCTTTGAAAATCCTCTTGTGTCAAGGCCCACGCGCCCTAACCCATTACTGCATGCGTGTACATGCTAGCTGACTCACAACAGCTCGCATGTACCTAACAAAGCACGAAAAAAGGAAAGTTGTCGATGGAACAAAAGACTATGGGTCAGTTAACTGAAACTCCCGGCCATGCATGGTCGAGGGTTCATCCAAAACCCTAGCTCCTTCTAGCCTATAAAAGAAGGGGTAGGGGTACCATTTGGAGAAGAAAAAATATAATGAAGAAACTCTACCCATTTACATAATCCATTGTCGCAACCCTTTAGCCTTTCCTCATGCCAAAGAAGATTTAACGCAAAGCAGTTGAAGGACAGAAGAAGAGGAGCCCAAGATCAGGTTCAAGGAGCGGTGGTCAGTCTCAGCTTTTATAAGTTGATTCACTTTCAGTAATAAAAAGAATTCTTTTTCCGTCCCAATGCATGAATTGTCTATGGTTTAATTAATTTACGCTTGATTTCTAACCCTTGAGTATAGAAGTAGCATTCATGCATAGTTGTTGTTTGTCTTGAGTGTAGGTTATCTTTCGAAGGAGCAACGCAAGCAAGTAGTCAATCACAACGAAGGATCTACATCGAACATCGGTAATAAGGTAGGTGGTCCTTTTCCTTGCATTTACTGAGAAAAAGGGATTTAAATCTTGGGATGTAGGTAAAAATTAGTTTCTATTTGGTCAAATCTGCATGCAAGTCTGACCCTAGTTTGCTAGTCCGTAGGGTGTTTTTCCCAACAAAAGAATTGGCAACCATATTGGGGAGAATACTCTTTAGGGTTCCTGGATTTATTTAAGTTTTTTGGGTAGTTTAAAGATTGGGTTTTCTGTTTTTCTTTGCCTGTCTTTTTCTGTAAGGTTTGAGCTAGTAGGGAGTCTGGTTTTCCATACCAGTTTTCCCTGACTTTTTCTTGACTGTAGTTTTCGAGACACACAGAGGTACACGCGGCCTGCAGAAGACCTGCATGCGTGTACCCGCACCCTATCCTCTGACAGTCTGCATCTGAACGCTAGCTGTAGAGATAGCAGTAGCATGTAGGAGTTCAGAGAATCTTAGAGGCAGTCCTCCTCTTCCCTGTCAGAATTACACATTCTCAGGGGTTTTTCTGGAATCCTATCTAAGTCTTGTTGGTTCACAGTTCTATCTTAGATTGCCTTTTTTCACCTTATTATTCCTTGCATTATTTGTCTTTTCTTTCAGAAAGAGCATCCAAGCCTTCAAGGGACCCTAGTTATCAATACCAGAGGCCTCTTCCTGGTCTAGGCTGCCTGTTTTCATATTTTTCCTTAGAATTTAGATATACACGCGACCTGTATAAGGTCAGCCCGTGTGTACACACTTTCTGTCTCTGTTCAGCACGCGTTTTCACGCGTGTTGTTTTAGTGACAGTCGCGTTCTTGGATAGGCTACTTTTTGTTTAGGGTGGGGTAGTCATCCCCTCCTTTGATAAAAAGTATTTCTCTCAGGTGTTTAAGTCTAGGTTTGAACAGTCAGTAGGTTAGGTCATCTTACCATTAGCCTGCTTTTTCTCAGTTAATAGTTGACAGAAAATAAAAAAAAAATATTGTTTATGGTTTTTAGACAAGCATGAGAGTCTTTGTTTTTTTTATTTCCATTGTGTTATTCTCTACTCTGATTCTTTGTGATCTGCGCTTTAAGCCAGAATTTGTTTTTTTTTGTTTTTTTCTTGTCGGTATTTTCCATTTTTTTCTTTACTAGCACTTAAATAAATAAATAAAATCTCTTTTCATTTTCTTCTTTGGTTGAGGAGTGTGTTTCTGCATCATTAGCTAGGGAAAAGTCTTTTCATTTCGTAAGTTTTTTTTGCAGTTCACTTAGATCATAAGTAGCTCGTAGTTGAGCGAAATTCCTTTGAGTTTGTTGTATAAAATCTTAGAAAAATTAAAAGAAGAAATCTTTCTTTGTGAAAAGTTGTTGAAATTTTGAATTTAGTAAAAGTTTTTTGTTTCCAGCTTTTTCATTCATTTTTGCTTTCGTCTTTACACATCATCAGTTTCACCCTCATACCCCTTGATGTAATATAAATCCATAAAAGAAACTCTAATTTTAAAATCTACTAGACTTTTATGTTTGTAGGGTTCACAAACTAGTTTACGACTAGGGCCTTGGATTAGGTTGGAGAGGAAACTCTTCAAGGCCATTCAAAACCAAACATTAGAGTCTGAGATAGGGAGTGTATAAGTCCAGTTTTGTGGAATTTATCCGGGACCCCCCCCCCTAACATAGGGGATAAACACGAGGTCGCGTACGAAAAGGTAGCGGAGATAACCCCTCCAAAGCCGGACCAATCGTAGTGGAGAACACATATAGAGGGCTTGCTTTGGGATTCTGTTGTTTTCATTTTCCACGAGGCTTCATGGGTCTTGAATCCATTCTAGGTCCTCAGTTGTCTTCTGGACCATTTTATCTCGATACCCTTGACAGGTTTTGGGCTTGATACCCTGCTCATTGTGGTCTACCCGACTTTCGACTATACCCACCTGGTGACTGTTCGCGTGCTGGCAACCTAGTTGCCAATCTTTTTAGGGACATACACAGGTGACTGCAGGGGTATACCGCATTACCTAGGACAGACATCGGGCCACGCTTTGCAGAGTATACCCAGAGGGTTCTTTCGTGTTTGAGTTGCACTTGCACCAGTAAGTTGCTCTAGTGTTGGTTGTTGTAACTGTTCTTCCAAATAGTTTAGTGATTGCTTGTCTTATCTCTTAGGGGCTTATTTGTTAGTGTGTGTTACTTTTGAACGTTTAGAATACCTTAGTGTGTCTTGGATATTCTCACACAGTGGAGGATCCCGAGCTTTGTCGGTCACGAAGGCTTCTTGGCCTACTGTCGGTTACACTGGAGCCACCCCTGGCACCATTAAGGCGAAAGCTAGACCAACAAGGATCTTTTGAAGCGATCGGGTTACAAACCTTTGTGCCCGAACAACTTCCAGAGGAATCAACCATTTTGAACCTTGAAGCAGTCGCTCTTGGCTTAGTTGAAACCCCAACCACTGATATCTTGGCACCGTTTATTGTACCAATCCAATTTCACAAACGCCAAACAGTGCCTCACACAGCTATGGAAACAAATGTTGTTATTTCTTCTAGGAATTCTTCGATTCCTACCACAATTGCTACCACAGGAGAGTCATCTCCTAACCTATCATCGTCGGTCCGAGCCACCATGGTCTCAGCCGCAACAATGTCGCACAGTGGACTGAACCCGTCTATGGCAACGACCACAACCCCCTTCACACCTAGTGCGACAGGCCCTTCATTTTCATATGGTATGCCTAGTTCAGGTACAAGTCCTACACTAACCTACTTCACTTTACAGAATTTGGGTCTGGGGTTAGGGAGCTCTAGCGCTCCTCTGAAAGGTCACTTTGGGGGCACTCTTGTCCCTTTTAACACTTTTCCTTACACAGGAGGTCATATCCCTCCTTCGTCCCCTTCGCTTGGTGGTCCGCATCAGTAGTCCGCCAGGCAGCCTACACACACTAGTTTATTTGGAGCAGGGAGTCAAGGAACACCTGTGCACAGTATGATGGTAGGTTCGACACCGTTTTCTTGGAACATGACGTTTAGTAACAACACATTATCATCCGCCATTTTTCCATCTGGGGGCAACCCCATTTTTGGACAATCCACTCCTGCGCAGGGTACTATTCCCACATAGAGGGCACACATAGCAGGACCTTGGAACTCAAGACAAGGATCCGTTCCCTCCTCTGGAATGTCATTCCGGGGTAATTATTTCCACAGTCAATGGAACCCTGGACAGACTACTATGCCTCTCCCATCAGGACCGGCATGGGGTAATCCTTCCCAAAGTCCTTCGAACATGATGCATGCCCAACACTCTATGTCCTTTATGGGAAATCACTCGATGATGTCTCCACAGATGCAAAATCCTTACGCTGGTAAGGGCCATGGTTTCTACCAGAATCCGGGCCAGCAGCCAAACTTTTCCTGGCAACCTGGTGCCAGTCAAACTCCAGGACCCTTTTTCCCAGGTTATCAACAGCAACCCAAACTACCATTCCTGACGACTTTACACTTGCCAGATTTGACAAGGTTGTTAAATGATCCTATTTATCACGATCCACGTTGGCCTCCTATGCTGACGAAGTTGCCTTCGGACATTCCAAAGTTCGAGGCAAAGCCTAATGAAGATCCAGGTGATCATGTGACTACCTTTCATCTTTGGTGCTCATCTAACTTATTGAAATATGACTCTGTACAGTTGCGATTGTTTCAACGTACTCTTATTGGGAGTGTTGCGAAATAGTACATCGAGCTCGGTCGCTCAAGATACTCTTCTTTTGGCGAACTGGCGATGGCCTTCCTTAACCATTTCCAGTTACCTGTGAGATACGACGCTAGCACAGAGCTGCTTGCCAATTTCGAACAGACAACAGCGGACCATATCTCTGATCATATCCAAGAATGGAGACGTCGGAAGAGTTTAATCAAAGTACCAGTTCCACCAGCATTCCTGCTTGAGTGGTTCCTTAAGTCTTTCGTCCCACAGTTATCCAAAGACGTTGCGACATCCGGAGTTTTCTCTGAAGAAGATGCCATCATGAGGGCTCAACAATTTGAGCTCATCTATTCTCAGTCTGGTTTATTATACACCATCTTTCCAGATGTGCCACATTTGATACTAGATAAATCTAGACAGAGAGTTGGACCACATGTCGATGGTATTGTTGGTTCAACACAAACCAAGCCCGCTGAGAAATTGACAAAATAGTTGCAACATTTATCCATACAACACATAGCGGCCAGCCAAACTATTGCTTTGGCTGCTCCCCCTACCCAAACGTTGGAAGTACACACCGTGAAATCGACTAACCCAAAGGCCACCCAGCAGCCTGAAGGGAAGAAAAAATAATGAAAGAAGGGTAAGGGGGATAAAATCCCCATTGATAATGCTAGCGGGGACAACACAGAAAAATGGAAGGTGAGGTATCCGTGCAACTTGTGCATGGAAGACCACCCGACCCATCTTTGTCCTTGACTTGCAGAGGCCCAAAAGTTTGTCACACAGTAACAGCAGGTAGTGTTGACTAATCCATTTCAACATGGACAAAATCTAACTCAAGCCTCTGCAAGTATGGAAGGGGGCAGTCAAGGACCCCCTCCATCTTCGAACAACCCCATGAATGTATATATGGTGAAAGGTGATGTTTTTCTATCAACTAGAGCACATGCCTATAATCAACAAAGCACTTCCGAGAAGGCCAAAGAAGTCGAACTCCCATCTCTTCCTCTACTGATTGAGAAGACGTTGGGAGAAACAATGACATGCATCCCCAAAGGAGAGTTCAAAAAAGCTTCTCACGACCCTAATGCAAGGGTCATCCAAAACTAATCTGTGGTGGAAGATTTATCACAAACCCCTTGTGCGATGTCTGCTTTGGAGGTCCTCCAGAGTTGCCCTTCCCAGAGGAAAGATTTGTTAACATATTTAGGATCTATCGAGACTTGTCATCCGGGTACAGTCATGCTAGATACAACCGACTTAAAACCTCATCTACCTTACCACGTAGCATTTCAGATAGTAGTGGCTCATCCCATGAAAACGTTTACAAGGAATATTTTCTGCATGGTAGTGGATGAGGATGCCTCGACATGCGTTATGTCATTAACATGTTGGAAGGCCATCGACCAACCCGTTTTGTCTCCATCACCTACTCTCCTCACTGCTTTCGATGGTCATTCATTCCGACCACATGGTATCATTCCTTCTTTCCTCGTGCAGTTAGGAGGGAAGACCGTGTGCATCGAGGTAGAAGTAGTCGATGCTCCCCTCGACTATAATCTTTTGTTAGGACGGAGTTGGACTTATGCTATGCAAGTTGTGGTTGCTACAGTTTTTCGAGTCTTGTTGTTTCCACACGAGGGTCGGATAGTGACCATCGATCAACTATCTTTCTCTAGACCTGACCCAACTTTGGGGGCATCCACGGTCCTGATGATTGATAATCCTCAATCAGGTGTCGTTAACGTAGGAGTTGGTTTGTGTCCATCCTTGATGGGTACCTTCAATTACCCACCTCCTCACGACGATATCAAATTTATATCTAATCACCATAAGGTTGATATTTTTCAAGCTTCGTCATTCCGCACAACTTACTTTGAGGATCCTTGGATTCTTCCTTCCCCATCAACCATGATGGATGACATAGGGCACTCAAGCATGTCCATGCCCTTGTCTACCGCTGAGGTAGCGTACTCTTTAGTCCAACAATCTTCAGCTAGCCCTGATTCGACTCCTACACAAGAGTTAGATACATTTCTAGAGCCTATTTGGGCTTAGGTTTCTCTCGCTAACTGTTGGTCACTATAATTGCTTAATTAATTTTAAACAACCAAGTGAAACATAAATTATCAACCTAGGGAAGTCTTTTGTTTCAAAGGTAGCCACGCACTATATATGCTCAATTCCAAAAGCACTTAGTGTTGTAGTAAATAAATCTATGCTAATAATACTTGCTCAATGAACTGAAGCTCTGAATTGAATCACAGAAAAGTAACCTCCCTATTGCAACCTTTAAAGTTCAATATAAGAATCCTGGATTACATTAATACTTGCAATGGGAAAGACATTTATTCTGTAGTCAGAGAACAGGACCCTTACTCTCAAACAGAGACTTCAGCATTAACACTCTTTTCATGAAATCAATAATGCAGAAAACAATTAACTCTATCTAACAGAAGACAAAGCACTTAGTTCCTTTCTGTTTAAGCAGGAGCCTTGAGCCTTACTTCTGTTGTAGCACACTTGTGAGGTTGAGGTCTACAGAGAACAGGGCAGTCTGATTCCTTTCTTTCTAAGCAGGGATCTCTAACTCAGTTCTGGCTAACACCAAGGAAAGTACACAGTGAACAGGATGTTTTGGTTCTCTCCGTTCTGAGTAGGAACCCTTAATCCAATCCCTGGCTAACACACTTGCAGAGGTAAATGAAACCTATAGAAGACAAGGTATTGTCGTCCCTTTCTGTCTGAGTAGGAACACTCTAACCAAATCTCTGGCTAGCCTACTTGCAGGGGTAAATGAAACCTACAGAAGACAAGGTATTGTCATCCCTTTCTGTCTGAGCAGGAACACTCTAACCAAATCTCTGGCTAGCCTACTTGCAGAGGTAAAGGAAGTCTACAGAAGACAAGGCGATGTAGTCCCTTTCTATCTGAGCAGGAACACTTTAACCAAATCTCTGCTAGTATACTTGCAGCAATAAACAAATTCTACAGAG
>ML782458.1:152830-170684 GCA_009831015.1 Picea engelmannii | reverse complement strand
CTTTATTATTATCCAGCAAATGAAGGGATACAACCTACAGCAAAACCCGTTGTAACTTCCTCTTCTTTCTCTCACAGTCTCCTCTCTCAGAATACAATATTCACCCTCGTACATAGCCACAATACATTTCCCTCATAAAAGAGTTGCCTTCTAGGGCAAAAAACCCTAACATAATCTCTATCATTAGATCTGCGAGCTTATAATGAACGGTCCAGATTTACAATGAAATTACAATATACTTTTATAAGGCAATTTTTGCTTCGGGGGATTTTCCCCCGAACCCCCGCTTGCCCCCAGACCCCCCAGCCGGGGGGATGGACCCCCTGGACCCCGCAGAGGGGGTACCCCCCCTCTGCACTCCCCCGCGTGGAAGAGTGTACATACTTCTGGGGTGTAAATACTTCATGGGGTATAGACACGGCTGAAAGCAAAGGACCTCTGCATCAGGAAGATAATCAGGCTCCACAACCAATAGTTCATAAGGAGTCTTATTACTATTAATCTTGATCTGACCTCTATTCAATATGTATATTGTTGTGCTTATAACTTCCCTCCAATATCCATAAGATAATTTTGCTTCATTGAGCATAGTCCTTGCAGCCTCGTGAACTATTCTATTCCTTCTCTCAACAATCCCATTTTGTTGAGGTGTTATGGTAGCAAAGAATTATCTTTTTATTCCATGGGTATCACAGAAGAGATCAAACTCTTTTGAGGTGAACTCGCCACCATTGTTTGATCTAAGACATTTGATTTTTGTCTCTTTTTCATTTTCAACAAGGGTCTTAGAAGCTTTGAATTTGTTAAGTGCTTCTGATTTTTCCTTGAGAA
Organism: Picea engelmannii; assembly: GCA_009831015.1. Lineage (NCBI taxonomy): Eukaryota > Viridiplantae > Streptophyta > Pinopsida > Pinales > Pinaceae > Picea > Picea engelmannii. Next base: position 169,853 of record ML782458.1, on the reverse strand, counting down.
AACATACCCAACCCATTCTAGTAAAATCAACAATGAACAACATAAAGTAGGACTCTCCTTGCAAACTCTTGTTCCTTGTAGGTCCACAGAGGTCAGTCTGAACAAGCTCTAAAGGTTTTGAGGTTGAGTATTCTTTTTTTTTGAACCTTATTCTAGTTTGCTTCCCTAGTTGACAGTGTCTACACATAGGATTTGAGGGTTTTATGATCTTTTGCGAGTTTCTTATTATCCCAAGATTGTCGACTTTCACTAAATTGTCAAAGTTAATGTGCCCCAAACTTCTATTCCATAGCCAACTTTCATCTACTAAATTTATATGACACTCCTCATTCAATTTTTTATTTAGTATATATACATTCTCGGGAGTTCTAGGAGCAGTACCAACCAATTTTCCTGAGTCTTCTCTCATAATCTCACATTTCTGGGAATCAAAGATGAAAAAGTGTCCCTAATCACAGGTTTGGCTGACACTTAATAGGCTAGGTTTCAGTTTTTCAACAAGCAACACATTCTTGGCTTTGTCTTTTCCCAAACTCATAATGCCTTTCCCAAGTATGTTACCTGAAGCATTGTCATCAAATGTAACTTTACCCTTTTGTTTCTTTAGGTTCAAAAGCTTGTACTTGTTTCTTGTCATATGTTTTGAGCACCCACTGTCAACATACAAGAGATCTTCTTTATCTTAGGCTTTTAAGGCAATACGACTTTCCTCCTTTGATGTTTTTTCTTTCCAAAGCTTCTTTTTCTCTCTAATGAACTTTGTTTTTTCTGAGACTTCCATTAATCTGCAATTACTGGCTTTATGTCCATAATTATGACATCTGGATCATTTTGGGTTCCCTTCTTGTAGAGGTGCAAAGGAGTTATAATTTATTCTTTTAACTTGATTTACTGTTTCGTTATATTTAAGGTTATAGTTCTTAACCCACAAGCTTTTCCTTCCATATTCTCTACAATTCATAGCTTTGTGTCCAAAATTAGAGTATGCAAAGCAATAAACAACAAAATTGTGAGGATGCCTGTTTTGATAAACCTTGTTTGGAGTTGGCTTATATTCCTTCTTGATGGATGGAAGTAGTCCTCTGGAGTTCTGACCATTACTTGTCTTTTATTCATCTTTCTTCTTGAATGTACTGAGGAGAGCAGTTGCATAAGATTTTGAGTTAACTTGGTTTTCTTCTTGAGAATTACCTACTCCATTTTTGTTACCCGAATCCCTTTGTGTGGTAATAATCTTATCTAATATTTTAGAGCTATTTTCATATCTTGTTTGAATAAGTTTCGTATCAATTTTTTTTCTTAGGTGAACTAATTATGCTACCATTCTTTCACAGGTTATTTGTTTCTCTTTAAGAGACTTCTCCAGACTTTCTTCCATCTTATTTGCTTCTACGATTTGGTTTTTCAGGTTGCTCATGAGTTTCTCCATCTCTTTTTATTTTTGTTCATGTTTTTCCTTTTGTTCAACTACAAAAATTTTCAGTTGTCTATATCTGGTTTTGTATTTTCTTAATTCATCCAAGGCACTGAGAAGTTCTTCTTCCATATTAACCTCTGCTTCATATTATGACTCTTCCTCATGCTCAATTTCTTATATCTCATTAGGTTCTTCAATACCTATAAAAATGACTTCATCATCATCACTGTCACTGGATTCTGATGAACTGTTATTTTCTTCTTTTGAGTAAAAATTATTTTTCCCTTTGTAAAACCCTTTTTTGTAGTTGGGTTTTACCTTCTTCTTGTATTGTTTATTTTTGTCTTCTTCATCTTCAGGGTCCTCCTTGGGATAAGGACACTTGGCTTCAAAGTGGCCAACCTTTCCACAATTAAAACATTTGAAAGTAAATTTGCCTTTGTACTACCCTGATCCTTTCTGAAGTTTTTTAATAAAATTGGCTTCTTCTACATCAGATTCTTCATGATGGTTGGGTTGAGGTTTTTTCTTTTGATTTTTTGTTTTCTTGAGCACATTGAATGTTGCCTCTCCTTTTGGAAGGTTCTCATGTCCTAATCTTAACTCATAGGCTGTGAGGATTCCATACAATTCATCCATGGTGAGTTTATCTAGATTTTCTCGATCTTCTAGAGTGGACACTTTAGGATTGTATATAATAGGTAGTGTTCTTAGTATTTTTTCAACTAGCTCATTGTCTAACACTTCTACCCCCAAACCTTTGATTGCATTAAAAATATTATCAACTCTTTCGAATTACTCTGATATAATTTCTTCATCCTTGATTTTTATACCTTCATATTGTACTTCGAAAGCTTGAAGTTTGGCCCTTTTTACCTTGGAATCTCCTGCATATATAGTTTCCAATTTATCCCAGAGTTGTTTTTCATTATTATAGTTTAGTACTTTAGCAAGGATTTTCTTACTCAGTCCAGCTTGTAGTGTGTTTAAATCCTTTGCATGTTCCCAAATTTTTTTCTTGTCTTCTACTTCTATGGGAGTGGTTTTTAGAACATCATATCCCTTTTCAACTAATGTCCATACTTCTAGTCCAATGGACATTAGAGAAATTTTCATTCTAACACTCCAGAAGACATAGTATTCACCATCAAATAGGGGGACTTTTGATGACATCTTCGACTGTTGTTCCATTCTGATGTATATTTCTCTCTAAGTGATTTAAACCTTTAGTGAAGAGACAAGCTCTAATACCAATTGAAGGATCATATCTTGTCACTGAGAGGGCGGGGTGAATTAGTGACTTAATAATTTGTCAATTTTTCTTTTGTTAATGCAAACAAAATTTTTAACACAATATTTATTATGGAACCCAATTGGGAAAACCACAAACACTTTTCTATTAACTACAAAATTTTGTGTTTTACATGTTACATAGATGAAATATGTTCTTCCTTTTATATCAGCACCAACTGGTAGGAGGCTTTGACCCCCTTTTTAGTTAGATACAACTGAAAAGGAAGCCCCAAATCCCCTGCAGGCACCAACCTACCCTTGCACCACCCAACCACCCTTATTTTATGAATCTGGAAAACTTATGTATTATGTCTTCACTACATCTCTCTCTGCTTCTGTGATTTAATATCTCATGATTCAGACTACAGAGACACTTTCTTCTCACTACTCTATCTCGTTTATATAATTTTCAAACTGGTGTGAGGTATAACACATTGTATCCTTTCGTCTAGACCATCACACCTCTTCATTTAACTTAACCATAATCTTTGTTAATACTGCAAAAATCGAGTTCTACTGAGGCGCTTCCTTCAAGCCATTTACATATGACGGACAACGCAAAACCACGGGCTTATCAAATTTAGTGATGTATTATCATTTGCCTTTATCTCTCTTATTCCATATGACCACAAGCGGTGACCAGCGTTAGGCCAAGCAAGTGATTGATCTTATATCAGAATCAACGGTCACGTTTTAATCTCTTGATTAGATGGATGGTTCTCTTTTACTTCAAGACTTAGGGGGTTCGAATAATCTCCACTCCATTTTCCTCTGGATTGATCACCTGTTGAATAAGTCATAAAACGGTGGAGAATGCTTGTTGTCGATTAACACTTCCACTTACACTATCCTTCCACTATACTTGATCAACAGTTGAGAATTGTCTCGAAGTGTTCTTCAGATCAGATGACTCATGTCCACTTTGGGACTTCAACATTCAAGACTTTGGGACTTAGGTCATTTGCTGGTGGTGAAAATCCTGAAGTTAAACTCTCGGAGTGACGTAACTTGCTGTCGTCACTTGTTGACATGGAATAGGCCGAGTGGCTACCACGTGTCACTCAGATTTGTGATTTACACGTACCTGAAATGTCGATTTCATATTGACACTTGTCATTATCTGACTGTGCCACGTTTCCTTGATGACGTGGTTTGTTGTTGTAGATCTCCCAATGTGGCACATATTCTTCTTCTTGATCTAACGACCAGGATACTTTCGAAGTGTTCCTTTGATCAGATGACTCATATCTAATTCAGGATTTCAGCCTTCGGGACTTCGATTAATTTGACTTCTCCACTTCCCAGTTCTCCCGAAGTGAGATTCCCTGAAGTGTAATCTCCTTACTACTTTTAACCCGAAATGAATGTTGTTCATTGATCATGATCTTAGATCGATGATTTGATCTGACTACGATGCTGCTTTGCCTTGGTTTAAATCCAATGGCTATTCTTCTTTGCTTGGCTTCCACTTTAAAGTGATCCAATGGCTATGGGGAATTCAGGTATTCGAGATCTCATCCATTTTTCCTCACTTATCCTATCCTTCCACTTAAAGTGATCCAACGACTATCGAGAATTCGGGTATTCGAAATCTCATCCATTTTTCCTTTCTTATCCTATCCTTCCACTTAAAGTGATCCAACAGTTGAGAATGGTCTCAGAGTAGATCAACGATCAGGGATGATTGTAGGGTCCCAACTAGCATGACATTTAAAACTATCGTCGAGCTTTGCAATGGAAAATTGCTCGTTGGTAGTGGAACTGATGCCAATCGTAGATCTATTTGGCGGGTGACGATCGATGGTCTAGACTAATTATGGGATTGGAATTAACACATTGTTTAATTCTCCATTCAAACTCCACAATCAATCCTTGCCCTTGATCTGTGCTTGCATATCTGACGATCGCGACTTAATTTGATCGTTTGGTGGATCAACCATAGTCGTTGATATTTGAATCTATAAGATCTGATGATCTAGAATAATTGCGGGATTGGAAATAACACGTTGCTTATTTCTCCTTTCGCTCTCCATCATCTATCACTATCATTGATCTGACGCTTGTGTATCAACGGTCCTAATTTGATATGATCATTGACTAGTCCTCCAACGATCCTTCTCTTGTAATCTGACGGTTTATAACGATTGTGGGATTGGGAATAACCTGCTTTTTAATTCTCCTTTTTCTCTCTGCAATCCATCCCTGTCGTTGATCTGGTGCTTGCATATTCAATGGTCCTGACTTGATCTGATCATGTTTCTACAATGCGCTTTCCCTTCTGAGTTTCATTGCATCATCTCTGCTAAGATTTGATCTTCATTCTCTAACCCTACTGAGCTTTAATCTTTGCATACCGTCCTACTGTTTGACATCAAAGACAACACATTAATGACACTATGTTTAACAATAAACTTCAATATCTCTACAACCTCGGGAAGGCATAATTTATGGACATGGGCATTTGATTAATTTGAAAGGGGAAGTATTTCAAGCATTGTGGATGAGAAGCTTGGTGCACGTTTAAATGTGGATCAAGTGAAAAGGGTCATTCAATTTAATCTTTGGTGTATTCAAGAGAAGTCTTCCAAACATCCTTCAATGGGAAAGGTTGTTCATATGCTTCAGGGAGTTTTTCCTATTGAGAGACCGTCAACCCCTAAATATTTTGAAGGACTTCAAAGCAGTGTGAGTTCCAACACCAGTCATAGCGTGATATCAGTGCTTGCAAATTCTTCTCTTCCAGGGACTTCTTCTACTTCTGGTAATGTCTTTGAGCAAAGTGATAGTAGAATATCGGTGCTTACAGTTGCAAATTCTACTATTCCAGTGGCTTCTTACTCCTCTGGGCATGTCTTTGAGATTTCGCATTCTCAGAAGATTATGGAGGAGATGCTCTCTTTTGAAAGGTAGTTACCTACTCATGGAAGCTTCTCTTTTGACTTTTACAAGATAGTACTTATGTTTTGAGTGTTGAGCCTCACCATATGAAAGTGAGAATTAATGTAAAAGTAACGAATCACTATTTAATGGATTGCATTTCCCATTTGATATCCCAACAAATTCTTGTTTGAAGGTTATTTGTTAGGTATTTTTATATTTATATTTAGATACTAGAAACATTTCCATATTTTGTCTCAAGAACATATATTAAGGTGACAATGGAAAAAGGATACTATATGAAATTAGGGCTTGATCTGAGGGGTAAGTGCTAAAGGTCGTAGCTTCATAAAATCTAAATAATACAATAATCAAAAGACAATCTTGATCTGTCTCTTGCAATCTTCTCATGTTGGTCATGTTGTCCTATTGTCACTAAGATGATGCGACTTAGGGGAGGCCTAAACCATATTTTTTCTTTGGACAAATGATTGCTTCTCCTTTTCTATAAATGATGGGTGGAATGTAATAAATAACATCGCTTGCATAGTTGATCTTCTTGGTCGAGCTAAGCATATGAAAGAGACACGCACCTTTATCAGGAAAATGACAATACAACCTGATGTTGGTGTGTGGGGAGCACTGCTTGGTTCCTAAAGAATTCACCACAATATTAATCTAGGAAAACATGTTGCAAAACATATTCTTAAATTAGAGCCTGAGAATGCTACAAACTATGTACTGTTGTCAAACATATATGCTACAACTGACAGGTGGAATGAAGTGATGAAGGTGGTGAGAGAAATGATTAAAGAAACTGAATTTAAAAAGAGATACGAAGCTGAAACCATGGTCGTTGATGGCATAGACACGCAGGAGAGATATGTGCACTCCAGGAAAAGCACTTTGGAGAAAATCAAGAGGAGAAGTGCCAAAACTCCCGAAACCCAAACTCTGAAGTAAATCATGCTCGTCCGCTGGAGAAGGACACGTGGTGCTTGATTTTTAAATTTGGGGCTTCTGTATGGCACTAAAACTCATGCAAATTTATAATTCTGAATGCCTGAGGGTCGTTGACCTGAACTGCTCTTGGGATCTCCGTCGTTTGAAAATGAACTCGACTGCTGCTTGTATTTCAACCCAAAATAGACTACTTTGAATGTTGCGTTTGGACGCTTCCTGTGCAGACCACGGACTTGGATGACCTACTGCCCTTGAAAACTATATGTGATAACATTTGGCTCCATAGGGGATGGCATGCTCCCTGTGAGCTACCAAGAACAAATAGTTCTAGTGCCTTAGTTGTTGGGCTATGGAGTCGAGGTCAAATATATTTCACTGAAGACAGCAGGATGACATGTACACTACTCAAATTAAAAAGAAAATAAACACACATGCTCCAAAAGGAGCTTATTTATGTACAATCCTAAAATAACTGATTTTTACAATGCGCTAGGTGAAAACAACTTCCATTAGAGCCATTCAAGTAACTTCCTAACTGAAAACTTATTTACTCTGTCATTGATCAACAAGGGACAATAAAACTGTGACAACAAATTAATTACATTCTTTAAATTACCTCATGATGATGAAGGTAAGATAAATCTTGAAGGCTTCAATACATGGAGGAAATAAAACTCCATGCACTCCCCTATAGGGTCATAAAATAGGTGATAAAACCTACTGGGTCGATAAAAGAAAACTTGCTCTGCTTCGCAGCTGTTCACATATGGTTTAATGTTTGTTGCAAGTATAGGTGAGTGAATGGTTGATGCAGGCTGTTGATCCACTCCTCTTTTTCCCTCTCTGATAACATTTGCTAGTTGATGGCAAGAAATCTCCTCATGTATATAAATGGATGGTTGTTTCTCCTTAACATTTTGCTCTTGGAAAAATCTTTCATTTTCATTAGAAGGTCGAATTCTAATGCTTTTTGCTTCTAAGACAAAAAAAACCTCAACATCTTCATCACTGTCTCCATAATGATCAAATAAAGGAGGAGTCTCGAATGCCATACCAAGAGGTATCTTCTTCCCAACATGAGAAAATTGCTCTTCATTATTAAACACAAGTTGCCTTTCAATATTCAACCCAGGAAACAATATCTTATCATCATCATATGAATCAAAAATAGGCTGCTCATATCTATGTTTTTTAGAGACCAGGTTACAAAGAATATCATCTTCCAAAACAACCTCAATTTTTGCTCCTTCCTTACTGAGACAACAAACACAGCTTTCATTTGATGCAGATGAACATGAAAGAGAAAGAGTTGATTCCTCATCCAATGAATCTTCTTCGTTCTCACAACCTTCATAAGAATCAATTATATCCTGAACACAGTCTTTATACTCCTCACAACAACTATGACAAATTAACTCAGAGGAATAAAACTTTTGAAAATGAATATGGAAAAATGCATGAAACTCTTCAAGTGAAGAAACACTAGAAATCTCAAGAGAGTGATACTGAATACGAGCATCTCCTTGAAGAGAGTACATAAAAATCTTCATATGTATGTCTTCGTGTTGGATGTCAAGTTGTTGCATCAAAGCATGAAATCCTAGAACATGTTCAAGAGGGTTGTCATTCTCATATTCACAAAATCTTGGCAGCAGATCTTTCCATTCATCAATTTGAGGCACAGGATGTGGATAACCAACTATGGCTGAGAAATTTAGTGGGGAAAACCTCCCGGCCAGGATAGCCTCCATAGCCATTTGATTTGTCTTCTTCCAGTGGAGTCACCAACATATTCTGAATAATGGAGTCACCATGGTGAAAGATAAGTAGTCAGAATAATGTGTCCAACTTGAGTTCACCATCTAAAACTAGATCTTTTCGTTGTCATTCTCCCAGGGAAGATATCTTCACTTCCTTCTCCAACAACGACTCCATTAATGTTAGCGCTGAGAATCACCCTCTGACTCCAAGAGGATAATCCCAGTACACATAAAAAAATGGATTAAAATGGTTTGAGTAGGTGGATCAGGACAAGATTGCAAAGAAAAGAAAAGATAACAGAGGTCACTGTAGATCAGTTAGGACCGTTGGGCTATGAAATCATTATTATCGTGAATAATGAAGGCATTTAAACTACCTATCAGACAAAGGATTTATGTGGTGATGAGGAGAAGGAAGACATAATGTGTCTGAATGATAAACCATGAAAGATGGGAAAGATAACAATAGATCCTCCATCGCCTCAGGAATCCATAAATCAGAGAGATTACATCTAGAGAAGAAGAAAAACATAAAATGTCTGAGCGATGAACCATGAAAGATGGGCAATATGACAACAGATCCTACACCGCCTTAGGAATCCATAAATAAGAGAGATTACATTCAGACAACAAGAAAAATAGAAAATGTCTTAGCGATGAACCATGAAAGATGGGCAAGATGACAACAGATCCTCCACCGCCTCAGGAATCCATAAATAAGAGAGATTACATCGATATAAGAAGAAAAATAGAAAATGTCTTAGCGATGAACCATGAAAGATGGGCAAGATGACAATAGATCCTCCACCGCCTCAGGAATCCATAAATCAGAGAGATTACAACCAGACAATAAGAAAAACAGAAAATGTCTAAGTGATGAACCATGAAAGATGGGAAAGATGAAAACAGATCCTCCACTACCTTAGGAATCCATAAATCAGAGAGATTACATCCAGATAAGAAAAACAGAACAATATGTAAACTAAGAAGACAGTTTGATAAAAAAAAATCAAAGGAATATTCAATAACATGATATTTACAATTAAAGACCTCAGGCTTACAAACTGAAAAATACAAAGTGCTTCTCCTAAAACTCTCTCGGCTCTCCAGCCTCTAAACCCCCTTCTCTCTTTCATATCATGCATTTTATAATCAAAAGAATAGTCAACAACTTAGGAGTGTGAGTTGGCACTCCTATCCTAGGGTTCTTCACATGTGTCTTTCTTCTGTAAGAAGGCAACTTGGGTCAGCATGGGCCTATAGGATAAACTTCCCTTTGTGGTACCTTGGGCTGACATCTTTCTGTCTCTATGGCCAGACCCTCCATGCTTCTATTTACGTAGGTAGTCGATGTTTCAACCACCAGTCCATGTGTCCATTAACTAATATCTCCTCGAGATCGAGACAAGGCCTGATAACTAGGGGGTGACCACTTATTGCGATTGGGCATGACGCTGAATGAGCACGCAAATTCAGAGTTGTTGAAAGCATTTTGGAACCATACCGCTTTTGAGCCCAAAATGCACCACCTTCTGCCACGTCCCTTTGCCCAAAAACCGCGGTTTAGATTTCGACTCGCTCAAATATTTTAATTTCTGAGCACGTTGTGGCCCTGAAATGGAGTGTCGTTGTTGGTCTGGTCACGATCTGAGATCTCGGAAGTCCCTCTATTTTAGCACCACTGCTAAAGCTTTACCTACCCGCCAACTTTAGAAACTCTTTAATTATGCTTGGAGGAGGCACCAATTTTGGTGCTAGGGAGCTTTAATGCTGAACAAGAATATTTCCTAGAGGACGACTTCCCAAAGTTGACATGGTGACTTGACATCACTGTGTTGATGTGTCGTGGAAAGGAGGGTGACATGTGTCACTTGGAAACAAGCAGATGATATGCCCAAAGGTGTCTGGACTGAGTGCCACATGTCAGCGCCAGATGGACAGGTGGCGAAAGAACTGAAACTCCGCAACAGAAACACTTCAGGAATTTGCAAACAAGGAGGGAGCGAGAACGACGAAGCTCTGGAGCAGATCTGAGCTGCTATATCTAGAAGGACACGCAACAAAGATCCATGCACTCCACGGGAATGTGTTCCAAAGGAAACCAAAAAGAGAGGAGTCAAAACTCCCGAAACCTGAAATGGCGAACAAAATAATGACCGTCCATTGGAGACGGACGTGCGAAAAAGATCCATGTACTTAGGAGAAAGGGAACGGAGGAGTTGTTGACCGAGAGTTGTCTAGAGCACCAAAGAGATACAAAGGTGAAACCATGGTAGTTGATGGCATAGACACGTGGCAGATATATGTGCACTCCGAGAAAAGCACTTCGGAGAAAATCGAGAGGACAAGTGCCAAAACTCTCGAAACCCGAAATCTGAAGTAAATCGTGCCCGTCCGCTGGAGAAGGACACGCGACGCTTGATTTTTAATTTTGGGGTTTCTTTCTGGCACTAAACCTTGTGCAAATTTATAATTTTGAATACCTGAGGGTCACTGATCTGAACTGCTCCTGGGATCTCCACCGTTGAAAAATGAACCCGACCAGTACTTGTATTTCAACCCAAAATAGACTGCTTTGAATGTTGTGTTTGGACGCTTCATGTGCAGACCACAAACTTGGACGACCTGCTACCCTTGACAACTATATGTGATAAAAAATTCCTAACCCCATCTCGAGGGTGATTTGTTGTTGAGATTTTTTTAGAAGATACATGTTTATCTATTTTCTGAGTTATCTTATGAGTTTTATGGATGTGCATTTTATCATGTGTATGAGAATGGTTTTTATGTGTTGTTGTAGATGATTGTTTGGATGCAATATTTTCATCTATAATGTTGTAGACATATTTAATTATGGGTATCATATTTTAGTTAAATATGTGTTTAATTCGTAGCCGGTAAGCTACAGGAATTTAATTAGCAGAATAAATATTCAAATTTATGTGTATTTCCATAAGTAATGTTGCTCGGTTAAGCTAGGGGATGTTACAAATCATATTTCTATATTCAAGTCTATGGTTAAAAAAGACATATTAAACCAATGTTCGAAGTGTTCTTACATGTTGCTTGCTTATAAAATTGTCCCAAAATACATCAAACTCTAAAAAACATGCATACTATATTAAACCTGCACACTGCTATGATCTTCATGCTCCTCGATGGTGTATTTGTAGCCTGCTCATTTTATATCCATTGGCACTTGGTTTTGAACAATAGTCTCTTCCTCAATATCTCGTTCGTGGATAGAGCTTTGAGTTCCTTTATTTTTGGATGCTAATGAGAGATTCTCCAACCTTTGTGAAGCCATTGAAACTCTCATCCTGCCACAATCTTCTTCCAAAGTGTCAATTTTGAATTTTTGAGAAAGAAGAAGGCTCATTTGATTGACATTATTGGATGCATAGCAGTGCTTTAGGTCTGCAACTTTGGAGGTAAGGGATAAAATAACACCATTGTTTCCCTGGGAGGCCTTCTCGTTCCTTTGCATAATCTTCTTAATCTCTCGAAGATCAAAATTTTCCATTGCAAACCAAACAACTTCCCAATCAATTTTATTTGACTCCATAGATAGAGGTCCCAAAACCCAACAATCTCTGTTGAAAGACGAGTGCAAGGAAAATTCCCTAGCTCTTATAACATCCACTTTTCTAAGGGGAGAACCAACACACATGGGAATGAAGTTCTAGACAAGTTTGATGGTCAAATTACCAATAGTGCAGCGCCATAATGAGCCCAGATTACCAACCTCCCATGCTTGTTGCTAAGCAGATCCCCTACCAGTCCATACACCCCCCTTCCCATGGTCATCACCGAAAAAAACCATTACCACACCTTGTTGTCACGTGCCCCTACTCCACCCTACTTCCTCTATTGTGTTGAATTTTGCATCACCCTCATTTAGAATGATCCCAAATTGATTACCCCACCCCATAGTTTCACCTTGATAAAACAACTTCAATCCCACATGAAATAAATGAGCATACACACTCATATGCTCTTAAGGTTCCACCACCATATGCCTCACTTATGCAACCTCGAGCAGTGTCGACCAGATTTGACTTGCATTGATGACCATTGGTTGTGTGATTTGAGTTCTAACATTGTCCATATACATTGATTAAATCTAGGGCATAGTGGTTTGGGTAAAACCCCCATTTTCCATTAGAAATCCTAATTTTAATGTGGTGGCATATTTTGCCAAGACATTTGCTTCATTGTTCAATTCTCTTTGAATTTGAAAGAGAAAAACCCTGTCAAACTAAGATAGGACCTGTTGAGCTTGCTCAATAATGCCCTGTAGCTTGATCCCTAAGGATTAGATTGGTTTAGTGTTTCCTTGATAATGATCATTGAATCCCAAAGATTGTTAACTCTTTGATCTCAAATTTCTTAGTTATAGTGATCCCACACCATAACGAATATGCTTTAGCCATATTATTTAACAATTCCTCTAACCCCAGGCATAATGCACCATCTATTTCCACTTAGGAACATGAGGACTGCCGCCAAACCTTCCACCCCATAATCCTTATGTAAAATTCAATATACTTTTACTATGACATTAGTGATATTGTGGATTTTAATATTCAATATTATTTTCTTTAATTCAAAAATAGAAAAATATCATTTATTTTAATTTCATTGTCATTATATTTAGAAAGTTTTGGGTTTCCTTGACATTTGGGGTATACTGGGGTAGAAATAAAACTTTTGCATACCTTCAACCATGAATTATCTCAAGCCCATTATACATACTCATTTTCTTCAACTTTTGGTAATTAGTTCACTTTTGATGTCCTTTCGTTTCATTTTGTTTTGGGCCTTCCTTACTATAGTCTTGGTATTTGTGTTTCACTACCCCATCATAAAATCCCTCCTACATGTTTCTTTAGTCAACATTCATTAACTACTATATTGAGGGTACCTACTTTTAAATTCTTTAAATTTGCATTACATGTAATTAAATTGAAATAGTTTTGAATATTGTTTCAACATGTTTTTTAAATTCTTTAAATTTGCATCACATGTAATTGAAATAGTTTTGAATATGTTTTAACATGTTTTTAGTCAACATTAAGTAACTATTATATTGAGGGCACCTATTTTGAAATTATTTATATTTGCATTGCATGTAATTAAATTGAAATAGTTTTGAATATTGTTTAGGTTTTGGTGTGTTGTTTTCTACTTTATTCTATACTCTATTTTTAACTAAAGATATGTTATAAGTGTAAGAATGATAATTTTCTATGTTATAAGTGTAAGAATGATAATTTTCTTTAAATTATTCTACGTTGGTCTTTAACTTTTAATTTCTAAATCTTTTCTTATAACCATATCATAGAGTTAGAGACTTAAAATTCAAATCAAATTGATTTAAATTATCTTAATACGAGAGTAACTTGTTTAATAAATAAGGTTAGAGATTTAAAATTCAAATCAAATTGATTTAAATTATTTTTTTTTAATAAAAAGAGGTAATTCCTATTAATGAGCTGTCATTGTACAAAATTGATACATGTTATTGGCTTGCCACCTGTTTCGTCAAACTAGTGGAAACTGAAAAAGGTGGCCACCTATTACGCTTTCGGCTAAAAAATGGCATTCACAACTTTCCCTACCAATTGGAAACCAGAGCATGTGGCAAATGGTAGTGTTGACATAACTGTCTGTGTAAGCTAAACATACTAATAAACTCTAAAAATTAAAACTAGGCAAGAAATGAGCAGAGTACTAGACCAAGTTGACAAGAAAAAAAACACCATCACTGTGTCGGTGGAGCTCAGAGAACTGTGAAAATATAGATATTAGCAGGGTTGTGAGAACCATGGAACCTGTCATCTGGAGTTCCACTGTAAAGGATGTTGTCGTTGGGCTGGAGCACGAAGGGATGTGCGTGGGTCGGGCACCTCTGCTTCGCTGGTGCGTTCAAGAAGGCATCGAACATCATGTCACTGTGGTTGTTGATGAAGGTGTTTCAGTGAAGTTGGTCTGCCATATAACCTCTGATGTCAAAAATAAGCTCCAACTGCTCCAGGCTGAAGAGGCTGGGTGGAGCCTAGTCACATTCCTTAACTGGGTTTAGCGGTGGAGGCGCCGAGATGGGGAATTCCTCCTGCATAGTGAAAGTGGCTCCCTCCATAGCCATCGTTGCTCATGTAATTGCCTCGTTGATGTTGGGGTGAATGTACGCATTCGGGACCGCGTGGAGGAATTCCTTTGGGAATTCCTCTTGAACAATGCATGTGGCGCCTTCCATGGCTGCCTCTGTACCTGTAACCGCCTTACTAGTGTTGGGGCGCAAGTAGTCATTTGTGACCGTGTAGAGGAGGGATTCCAGTGGAACTTGGATTGGTTCCTCTGGAAATTCCTCCTCCATAAAGGCCATTGGAGGAGTATGAGGCCGCACAATTCACTATGTCTAGGCAATTGACAGAGCTTGCTCCAAATTATGCAGGCATCATTGTCTGGCTACATGACTGTACCAGGCAAGACCTCGCCTAGGATTTCCTCTCTCTCTCTCTCGGCATGGCAGAGCATGTTGGGCAAAGAACCAACTGGACTAAAACCAAGAGAACCAATTGTGCCAAAACCCAATTCCCAGGCAGAGCGAGGCGACATAGCATAGAGGCGAAGTGTTGCAAGCCATGGCTAAGCTGGATAGATAACCTAGGGATAGACATGACTGCTATGCAACCACCCGACTCAACACCCCCCTCCTTCCATTAATCAACGAGGCCTCCATTAATATGATGCGGGGGAGTTGTCCTCCCTTCCTCTCCAAGCTTTTATGATCGCCCTCCATTTAAGACTGGGGTGAAGGATGACAACTGACCATATTTATGGATGATTTCATGGGAGGGTTGTATAACCTCCTTAAACTACGTAGCACCCCATCCGAGAGATTTAAATTATCTTAATACAAAAATAACTTGTTTAATAAATAACATACACTTATAAACTATAATTGTTTATATATATATATATATATATAATTTTTCAAACTGAATTCAAATTAATTATAATTATATTAACACAAATATGTTTTTTAATATAACTTATCTACTTAATAGTAAACTCATTTCAATTCTCAATTATCTACTTAATAGTAAACTCATTTCAATTCTCAATTATCTACTTAATAGTAAACTCATTTCAATTCTCAATTATAGTTATATTTATAATAATTATTTGAGAATAATCCATTCATTTTTTGATAATGAGCAAAACACACTCCCTATTCCATACTTTTCTATTTTATTATATTTCCCAATGTATAGAAGCACTCACTACTTTTAACTACAATTTCCATACTTTTCTATTCTATTTTATTTTCCAAACTAAAAGCACTAACTTATTTTATCATTCGTTTACTATTTACTCCTATATTAAAAAAATGGTTCGGTTCTAGTATACTGTCCCTCCTTTCCCTCTCCACAGATGAAATATATTTACTTTTAACATACATGGAGAGATTTTGTTTCCTTTATATGTAGTATAAATTGGCTACATCTCAAGGCTCATAAATACGGAGATGCATTTGTTTTGTTTTTTTAACATTTCAATGCTCATAAATATGGATATATTTACTTTTAACATACATGGAGAGATTTTGTTTCCTTTATCTGTAGTATGTATAAATTGGCTACATCTCAATGCTCATAAATATGGACATGCATTTGTTTGTTTTTGACAAATTGGTAATGTAATTTTTTTTACAAATGATCATATTATTAATATATAATTTTAAATTGATAATGAATTAAAAAAAATTAATGTACACAACTTTTTTTTACAAGGATGTATAAAATTATGCTCATATGTATCCTACTATGTATCTAGAGCGAAAGTCGAGATAAATACAAAGATTTATCTATTTAATAGAGATTCAATGCTTATACCCGGCCCTGGGTAAATCCCAACCTTCCATGAACATAAATAAAACTATTCTATTGTACTTACTAAACATTCCAAAATCTGCACGAGCAGCTTACAAAATTTCAATTTTCCCGCTGGAATCTGCCGAAGCGTTCCGGGGAAACCTATTAATCCGACCTTGCTCTAAGGACGAAGAGTTGTCGGAACCCGAATTGATCCTTCCTTCTGACCAGCTTCGGCTCGACGTTTCCTCCCCAGACTTCTCACCTGTGTACCTAAAGAGGCCTCTTCTAGGGTAACAACCCATACTACTCGCGTTAAACGAAGCCATGCGGAGATCAGGAAGAGGAGCTTCGCCTTCCATTATTCGGCAAACATGGCGCATGCCGAGCCTGCTTTCCGGGTCTGGATGACAGCACAACAACCCCAATTTCAGCACCTTCTCTATCTCGTCCATATCATATGCCATCCCCAGGTTTGGATCCGATGCCTCCACCAGCCTCCCCTCCGTGTGAAGCTTCCATACCCAATCTAGCAAAACCATATACTTGGCGTCCTTCGACGGATCGGCGGGCTTCTTCCCGCATGCCACCTCCAACAGCAGAACCCCAAAGCTGAACACATCCGAGCTGGGCGTGGCCTTCCCCGTGTGTATGAGCTCAGGCGCTATGTACCCGAGCGTTCCCACTACGTGAGTCGTTTCCGGAATCTCGCTGTGATCATACAGCCGAGCGAGCCCGAAGTCTCCCAGCCGCCCATTGAGCTCCGAATCCAGCAGCACATTGCTCGACTTGATGTCTCTGTGGATGACCCTCTTCTCCCATTGCTCGTGCAG
>ML782458.1:123615-152774 GCA_009831015.1 Picea engelmannii | reverse complement strand
CCCGTGGCCGCTGAAAAGCCAACGAACATCTTCTCTTGCAGAACGCTGTGCAGATCGATTTTCAGAGATATCAACGGCCTCTGTGGTCTGGCCAAGCCGGCCACCGCGATGCGAACGTTGAGGCGGGCTTGAAGATGATCGTAATCGATCCAGGCCTGTATGTTCCGTCCGCTCTTGAGGCTCAAATTATGGAATTCATCCCCATTCCAATAGCCAGCGGTCATGGCCTCCACTGAGACGAGGTTGTTGATGTCCACGCCCACGTGGTTGCCGTCGGGGTCATTGAATTCCACATTCTTGGTGGTATCGAACTCCACTGCGAACAAGTGATTGTATGGCTGCCCGTTGCTGGTAAGGTTAAGCAAGCCAAGATGCTGGGCCGGCAGAGCGCCCATGGGAGATGTGTAGGGCGTCATAACGAAGGCGAATCCATGTCCGCCAGCGTCAGAGGGAGGATGCACAATGGAGAAAACGAAGGTAGTGCTGAACGAGGAAAGCGTATGGTTGTTCTTCATCTGCACGGGAATTGGATACAGCGCACGGCCTAGCATGAATTCTGATTGGTTTGTGACGGCGAGCACAGATTTGGAGCCGATGACTGAAGCCCCCGCCTCCAAGATCAATTGGGTTCCATTGAATCCGTCGAAGACGAAAGTGGTAGGTCGGTTAGCCTCGTCCACGGCCTGTGCAGGAAAAAGTGGTATGACGATGTAGCTGAAGGCTATGAGGAGGAGGCTGCGCCATGGAAACATCATCAATCGATTTTTTCACTGAGCTAAAATCCTCCCAGGAAAGAATACATGGATTTTCTGATACGATCTGATCTTGCCGTGGGCGCTTATCTCTGCCCGTAAAGGTCAAGACCCAATTCATCATGCAACTGCAACCAATGATTAATCACATCAAACGACCTTTATTGACTGACTAACCGCGTGATTCACCCACTCTCAAATGACCTTTATTGACTGACTAACCACGTGATTCACCCACTCTCCTAATGGTCGGACTCGCAATTGTCATGTATCGAGTACAATTTGGCAAGTTCCCGTAAGCTAATATGACTCACATATTATATGGGGAATCAGATACAAAATTGAATTTTATGATTGTGAGATTTGCCAATTTTATAATTTTATTTTAGTGACCCTCCAATCTTGATAAGCTAATATGAATCACATATTATATGGGGAATCAGATACTAAATTGAATTTTAAATTGAATTTTATGATTGTGAGATTTTCCCATTTTATAATTTTATTTGAGTGATCATCTAATCTTTATACAATTGTTTTATTAGTCGTCCTCCTAAATCAATGAATGTGATTTACTCTTCATAATCTTCTTGTATTTTTGAATACATCTGTTAACTTGTTTACTTTTTAACATTTACCTAATCATATTAAGAAATTACTATAGTACTATATGATTTCTACGTTTAAATGATTAACGTTTAGCATTACCACGTTTATATTATTAATCATGAATTTCCTTACCTGTCCCTGCGTTTTCCTTAGGCGTTTTAGTGATCTACTGGTTTGATATCACGTTTGGATTATTAACCACAAATTTCCTCACCTATCCCTGCGTTTTACTCAGTCAATTTAGTGATCTGTATGTTTCATATACCGTCTGCCATTTTAAATGCCTTTCGGCGTTGTCCATCCAATGTAACCACAATTTTGTACATATTGAAATTAATCAAATTTGGCTTGACATGAGATATTAAATGGGTTTATATCATGAGATTGTCCATTTTTCCATTTTATTTATTACTCTCTTGTAATAATTATATTTAAAAATTATTACATCATTATATTAAAAAATGATTACATTAATGTAATAATTATATAAAAAAGTTATAGTTTTATATCTTAAATCAAAGTTAAATGTTATTATTTTAATAATAATTATATATTAAGTTGGTTTTCTTGAGAATATTTTTTAGGTTAAAATCACTTTTTTTGTTTGGAGTATAGATCTAAAATTGTTTTTGATTAGTTAAGACTTAATTTTTCTAGAATGCAAAGAAACATGTTAAACAAACCAAGATCTAAATGCATCTAACAAGACTAAAAATACATCTATATATGGATCGCCAATAAATTATTTTAGATAATATGAAAAATTATTTTAGATAACATAACTTTCCTTAAATAATAATGATGATCAACACAAATTCAATAATTATTAATAATAACTAATTTATAATCTTCTGTTGTTACTGGATATTGAGAATATATACATACCCAATTGGATTGAGAGTATAATATAATATTATTGATTTATGTGTTTATAAATGGTGGTAGTTTTCTTTCTTTAAATGGTTAATCTTCTCTCAAGGAGATAATGAAAATATACACATACCCAATTGAATTAAGTATATATTTTCAGATCCGATCAATTCTTGCGACAACTTCTTTCAACTAAATGTAATGTTCTCTGTAAGCTATGTAAAGAGTTGGAAATTGGTCTAAACCCTTTAATTATGTATCACTATTTATTGGTAAGTGAGGTGTGCTTTCAACAAAATTGAAACAAAGAAATTGAAAATTTATGATAGTGAAATTTGTATATAACAATATAAAAAAATTTGACACTCATAAATATGCATTAAATTTAAAGGACATGAAAAAAGAATTACCATCATCAAATTTTTACTTGACAGATAGGATAAATTTGAAATTTCAAGCCTGTCCACAACTAACTACTTTAATAATTCCCTTTCAGGCATGGCCACGTCTATGTTTTGATGGAACTAATGTAAATATGTGGACAAGAATGCATAAATTCTAGATATTTTAGTTTTTGTGAGAAAGATAAGTATATAAAAACTCATGAACCTTTTTTTAGTTTGTTATGAAAAATATGAGGACAAAGCACAATGTAAACATACCATGTATTTTAAAAAGAGTCACTGTTTGTTAAAAGAATAGAAACTGCTTTTTCTGAGTGAAAAAAAAGCAAAACCTAACCACTTTAATAATAATTATGCCCACCCTTTCTCAGAGAAAAAGCGTGGCAAATCCAAAAAGGATAACCATGAAGTTGGCTACAATTGACGTGGCACTGGGAGAAGCACTGGACTTGCTCGCACTTGGTGAGCCAGTTGAACTGGTTGGCGTGGAGGAACCCGTGCTCAATGCAGGACTCTGAGACAACAAGGGCGAGCCAAGCGTGGGAGTAGTCACAGGAGACGACGATGGTGAACTGCCGGGAGCAGCTGCAGTGGAGACCTTGATGCTCACCTTCTGCCCTACGACGAAATGGACACTATATGCGCAGATGTAGTAATGATGGTCGGTGTTGTTCAGAGTGATCGTGGTCGGGCCTGTCTAGATTGTATTTTTCCTTGGGGTTAGACGCCACACACTTATCCTAATCCACCTTGCTCACACGATAAACGTTGTGCGTGTTTGTGGTGAATTTTGAACACAGTGTTCCACCACAAATCATAATAACAATCATAAAAATGTCTCCAGACACCTGGGGTTTGGTGTTTTGGTAAAAGTCCTATCAGGTTATGAAAAAGCTAAGAAAAAAACTCCACTTAAAAATTAAAACTTTTTTGTAAACAGAGAAAGGGCTAAGATTTCAGATTTATAGAGTTTATATATATGGATATGGTGTATATAGATATAAAAGGAAATTTGTAAAAAAGTCTCAAGTTCGAATGCCACGTTTCACTAGAAGAAACACTATAACATAGATAATTTTATTACAATATTTAAAAAATATAATAAATAGATAATGAAAAAATAGAATAGAATAAAATAAACAAATAAATAAACTTAAAAATAACCAAAAGTAATTTTATTGCAATATATTAAATGAACAAAATCCAGTGAAATTACTCTCTGGATATTTACCGATTGGCATTGTCTATTGGACCTCTGTTATTGGTGTTTAGTTTCTCCATTGGACCTCTGTTATTCGTGTTTCGTTTTTCTTTCCGACGACAGCATAAGCTAAGGATTTTTGCTAGTAACATTTGCATTTTTTGAAGGTAATACGCGGTCCCAAATCGTCGCAGGTTTGAAATTTTATAAACTCGCAGCGATCCTGCCAAAGAAAAAAATCATCCGATTTTAATAAATCTGGAAAACTTGATGATTTACCGTGCCACTCGGTGGATTTTTACGGTTCCTGTTCTCGGCCATCTTGAGGTCAAAATCGTAGTAAATGACAAAATAGTAGAAACAACGGTCAGAAACTACCCCCAGAAGCTACGGCGCATCTAACGAGGGCCCATGTAGACAATAATGGCCATGTGCTCTTTGTGCTGAACCCGATCAACCGCAGGAATAAGTTGGAAAATGCAGCTTTTCAGAGTAAGCTCGTGTGATTGGTTAGTCAACTTATTCTTCTACACCACAACAGCTGTGGTTGGTTAGAAAATTCTTCTTCTACACCATTACAGCTTAAGCATGAGAGATCATGTTATTGAATTCGATTCCAACATGTTTATCATTGATATCCTTGAATTCAAAGCACTGGGCTGTATCTAATTAATCTGCAAACAAATGGGTGAAGTCTTTGTCATTAATGTATTAGATTGCTGCAAAGTATTTAATGTTTTCTATATTGGGGTATATTTTAAAAGTGTTTTAGATTTAGATTCAATGGTATATATTTCAACCTATAAAACATTAAATGCTATACTATATGATGTATATTAATATCTTGCTATTTCTGTATACATCATTGCTCTACACAGATAAGTATGTTTTATCAATTCAGTGATGAAAACTTATTGAGGTTAAAGCAGATAAGTATGTTTCATCAATTCAGTGATGAAAACTTATTGAGGTTGAAACCTTTATCATTACGAAAAAACAATATATATTCAACAACAAAATATTTAATGTTTTCTATACTGAAATATATACTATTGAATCTAAAAATGCTTTATATTCAATAATATATATCTCAACTTATAAAATATTAAATGCTCTACTACAGGGTGTATATTAATACCTTGCTATTACTGTATACACCACTACCTTACAGAGATAAACATGTTTCATCAATCCTGTGATGAAAATTTATTTAAACTGCTGCTATTTATTATAGACAATCAGCCATGAAATTGGCTATAACCAACTATGAAATTGGGACTAAAATATTTAGAATACAAAATCCTGAAATTGGGACTAAAATATTTAGAATACAAAATCCTTCCAGAAGAGAGCTCTATTTGTATTTGTAGTGTATATGAGATGAATCATGTTGTCTTGGACTCCATTAACAGAATGGTGGGAGACGAAGAAACGGGCAATAAATATAGATATGTGAAGAAAGACAGTAGGTGGATGAAGCAAAAAGATTGAATTCAAACCCAAATTAATGCTAAAAAGTCCATTTTGCAAACAAGTAGCAGCCCTATGACAAATTTATAATGTTCTAGCATATTTTCTTTTCTTGTAAAACTGAGCAAGGGTTTCATTAGTTATTCACCTATAACACCAATTAAGATCAATTTCATGTTGTTAGTTGGATTTGCAATGATAACATCGTTAAGCGTGGTAAAATAGCCCTTTTCCTTCTCCTTTGGCTACTGTTATAACTCTGATTACATCTTTCAGTTTTCGAGATGATCGGTTATTCAATTCTTTAAAATCATTCTTTTTTTAATTTTTTTATGAAATTATTCTCTTCATAACTATCATTCATAATATAATAAAAATAATAATTTAATTTAAAGATCATTATCAAACTAGAGATCAAATTGATGTATGAAAATCCCTTATCTGTGGGAAAAAACCCACAACCCAAAATATTTAACTACTAAAGTATATGATATTCAAATATCCTAAAATAGACAAACTCCAGAAAAAAAAAAATATAAAGGTGCAAAAAAACAAACCAAAACCACTCATCTCTTACACTCTCAATTACACATCATAAATATAACAACCCATAAGATTGACAACTACCTATAGGGATGCACTAAATACCATAACTACATTTAACAGATAACTTTGAATGACATACATGTACATATACATTATATGACATGTACATGCACATTATTATAATAGCAATATTGTGGAATGGGATGCACAAAATGCCATAACTACATTTAACAGACATAAGACATGTACATTATAATATCAGTAAATACAAATACGTAACAACTGAATAGTAAAATGAATTTACAAACCAACTATATATAAAATGAATTTACAAACCAACTATATAAGTGGTTTTAGACAACCAAGTTTCGAAGAGAAGCTAACCTTTAAAAATGCCTTAGTCAAAATAAAATAATGAAGATGCCTTATTAACATCATTTATTCTGTTGTTTTAATAATGAAGGAGTGGATATGCTTTATGAGTATTATTGGTTAATTTTTTTAATAACAAAGGAGTGAACATGTTTTGTGAATATTATTGGTTAATTTTTTTTAATAATAAAAGAGTGAACATGTTTTATTAATATTATTTATTGAGATTGGTGTCAGTTTTCTGAACCTGCCTTATTAACCTAATTATTCCGGTATCAAAGTTTAGAAAAAGCAACTGAAAGTATAGACATTTGACTAATCTATAACGCCACAATCGTGAATAAATTATCTTTTTAATAAGAAATAGTTGTTGTTGTCCCTTATAACTTTAGTATGATAACTATATTTAACTTAACTTTATGCTGTTAAGAATAATTCTAATTAGTACATATCTACTGATAGGTATGTTTGATATATTATTAACTATATATTATAATATTGAGTGCACAAATGGGACATATTCTAGATTTGATATTCCTCTAATTTGTATAACTTCTAACCCGAAAATTCTCATATTCCTCTAATTTGTGTAAGGAAAACCAATTTCAAACTGTGTATTTTTGAACTGTATAGAACTCTAAACAGACCAACAGCCCCGTCAAGTCCCTTACCTTACTGAAATTCAACTCGTGTTTTAGAATGTAATGCTCGAATTCAACTTCTATTGAATGGCTTAAGATCAAAAGGGATGCTAATATCTCGCTTCTCTTATATGGCTCAAGATTAAAAGCTATAAACCATATTTTCAATAATTTCATTTTTCATAAAATGGATTTGATTTACATTTTGAGATTTATAATTTTCAAGGTTATTAATATTCTAAATCCATATATAAAAGGTTCTTGTTCCTTAAAAATGAATTTTATACATCAATTTGATATCTTAATCATGACATTAAAATTGAATTAAATAATAATAATAATAATAATTATTATTATTATAAATTTAAATTTACAAAAAATATCATATTATTCATAAATAAATTAGATTAAGTTCAAATTTTATAAAAATAAATTTAATTAAATTCAAATTTTACCGACCATATGCATTTACCTATAATAATTGAACTTTTTAAAATTAATTATTAGAATGATATTAATAATAATATAATGTAATATTAAATTAATAAAATTTTAAATAATTTTTATTAAAAAAAATAGATTTTCAATTATTATTGATGATGGTTAGAGTGTTCATTCAAAATATTGAATGTTTTCAATTATTTTCATATTTTATATCCAAAAATCTCAAACAACAATTTTTATTATTTCAAAAATAATTTATATTTTATATTAAATAAAAACATCAATAAAATAACAAAATTTAAATAGTTTCTATTTACTAGATTTCAAACAAAGAATTAACATATTCTAAACAACAATGTGATATTTATTTTCAATATGACATTTAGCAAGTACCAAATGTGATATTTAGCTTTATAAAATAGCACAATTGGTGAGTCTTGGGCCCACTCTCTAGATAAGAGAAGGTCACCAATTAAAGCCTTATATCCCATTGAGCACTTTTACCATCCACTAACATGTGAAAATATTGGAAAGGAAAGTTTCTAGGATCTATCTGATGGAAAAAAAAGTAACAATGTGATATTTATTTATTTTTAAGTATGGTATATTGTTTCCCAAGTAACATCATTGAGGTCACGATTAAATCATCAACAAAAGATTGAAACCCTGGCATGCCTTAAACACCAATAAACGAAAACTTAATTATTATGATTTCACTTTGCTAGCCACATAAGCACCTAGTTAACTTGTACGAGTATCTATCATAAATACAACTATGACGATGATTACAATATAGATGAGTAGTTGGGAGTCATCGTCAGTCAATATTACGTGGTCCCTGGATCCCGATATGCCTGTCAAAATCACGAAGACCAGAAAAGCCGTCCGATTCTGACTAAACGATGAATACGGTACTGGTGGTCATCCCGTAATAAATGAGATGGTGACCCCGGGCCCCGGCAAGCAGAGATAGCCGCCCAAGACAACTTGAGGTCACACGATCATGTATTAAGATCCCAACTTCCAGTTCCAGGTATTCCTTCCAGGAAGCAATTTAGTTCAGCCGAAAGAATCGATTGGCAATGCTTCCTTGGCGGAGCCGTCTCCTGATTATTGCCTTCACCTCCCTTGTCATACCCCTTAGTGTCGCACAGACCGTGGACGAGGATCTCCGACATACCACTTTCGTCTTCGACGGATTCAATGGAAGCGATTTGATTTTGGAGGCGGATGCTTCAGTCATCCGCCCTAAATCCGTGCTCGCCCTCACAAATGAATCTCATTTCATGCTCGGCCGCGCGCTGTATTCAGAACCCGTGCAGATGAAAAACAACACCACGCTTTCCTCCTTCAGCACTACCTTCGTTTTCTCCATTGTGCATCCTCCCTCTAACATAGGAGGACACGGATTAGCATTCGTCATGACCCCCTTCACATCTCCCATGGATGCTTTGTCCGCCCATTATATGGGCTTGCTTAACCTCACCAGCAATGGGCAGCCATACAATCACTTGTTCGCAGTGGAGTTCGATACGAGCAAGAATCCGGAATTCAATGACCCCGACGGCAACCACGTGGGCGTGGACATCAACAACCTCGTCTCAGTCGAGGCCAAGACCGCAGGCTATTGGAATGGGGACGAATTCCATAATTTGAGCCTCAAGAGCAGACGGAACATACAGGCTTGGATCGATTACGATCATCTTCACAGCCACCTGAACGTTAGCATCACGATGGCCGGCTTGCCGAGACCGCAGAGGCCGCTGATATCTCGCAAAATAGATCTGCACAGCGTTCTGCAAGAAAAGATGTACGTTGGATTTTCAGCCGCCACGGCGTTGTATGTGGAAGACCATTATATTCTGGCGTGGAGCTTCACAACCAATGGCACGGCATCGCCCCTCGATGTGTCGCGTCTTCCCTCATTTGTTAACATGTATTCCAAACGTCCGGGCCGGGGATTCATAGCCGGCGTCACCATGTCTGCTCTCGTTTTCTCGCTGGCAATTGCGGCGGTCGTGTTTCTCAAAAGAGCGAGAAACAGGGAAACGATTGAAGAATGGGAGCAGGAGTTCTGGCCCCATAGATTCACTTACAAGGATCTGAGCATCGCCACCAGCAGATTTCGGGGCGAAAACGTTTTGGGGCAAGGGGGTTTTGGCAAGGTTTACAAGGGCGTTCTCCCTGGCAGCRGCCAAGAAGTCGCAGTGAAATGYATAACGAAGGAGTTCACGGAAGGAATGAAAGGGTTCGTAGCAGAGATCTCCAGCATGGGGCGACTACAGCACCGGAACCTGGTTCAGCTCCGGGGCTGGTGCCGGAGGCATAAGAAATTATTCATCGTTTACGACTACATGCCCAACGGCAGCCTGGATAAACTCATATTCGGAAATCCGACAACAGTCCTGCCGTGGCATCGGCGATACGCGATCCTGAAGGACGTGGCCATGGGGTTGCTGTATCTGCACGAGCAATGGGAGAAGAGAATCATCCACAGAGACATCAAGTCGAGCAACGTGCTGCTGGATTTGGAGCTGAACGGGCGGCTCGGAGACTTTGGGCTCGCTCGGTTGTATGACCACAGTGAGAATCCGCAGACGACTCGTGTGGTGGGAACGCTGGGGTACATAGCGCCGGAGCTGATACACACGGGGAAGGCCACGCCCAGCTCGGACGTGTTCAGTTTCGGCGTTCTGCTGTTGGAGGTGGCTTGCGGGAGGAGGCCCGTGGATCCATTGAAGGACGCCGAGCGGATGATTTTGGCAGAGTGGGTGTGGGATCTGTATACCGAGAGAAGGCTGCTGGAGGCGTCGGATCCAAATCTGGCGAAGAGATATGACGTGGGCGAGATGGAGAAGGTACTGAAATTAGGATTGTTGTGTTGTCATCCAGAGCCAGAGAGCAGGCTGGGAATGCGACATATTTGCCAAATACTGGAAGGTGAAGCCCCTCTTCCTGACCTCTGCACGGCTTCGTATAACGCGAGTATCATGGGTGGTTATCCCGGATTACTCTTCACCTATACAGGTGATTAGTTTGGGTAGAAGGTAGAATAGAATCCGGTCAGCGGGAAGGGTTCAATTCGGCTTCCGATACCCTCGATCCTTCGAGCAGGAGTGGGTTTCACTGCAGGAAGCTTTTCTAAGCCAATTGTGCATGTATTTTACTACTTCTGTTTTATTTATCGATAATTTCCATAGGCATTATTGAAAAATTGTAAGCCGGTTGCGCATAAACTTACCTTTAACTATTTATTTCCTGATAAAAGATTGTAGCAAGACATCTTGGTAAGGTTGGGATCATCCGTGGCTAGTTGGTCAAAGAATAAAATAATTTTATTGATGTACATGCCTAAATACAGTCTGCTTTATGTTTGTAGGGGATTATGGTAATATTGGTTTGGCTTAGTGTAAATATTTTTTTAATGATTATCATTGAAATTTTGCAATTTGGTAAATGTGATTATAACTAAAATCCAATTTCACCTTGTGTTTTTGAAAATCTAAATTTATTCAGTGTCATTGAAATCTAAATTTTTAATTATTTTTTTTAAATTTTTAATTAGATTTTAAACCAAACCCATTTAAAAAAATAAAAATATACAATTTCAGTCAAACCCATTTAAAAAATTAAAAATATACCATTTCAGTCAAACTCATTTAAAAAAATAAAAATACACAATTTCAGTCAAATCCATTTAAAAAAATAAAAATATACAATTTCAGTCATTGAAATCTAAATTTTTAATTATTTTTCTAAAATTTTAATTAAATTTTAAACCAAATCCATTTTAAAAAATAAAAAATAAATAAACCTAAAATGAATAAAAAATAAATAAACCGAAAATGTTTGGTCAAACCCCTCCTAAAAAATTAAAAAAATAAAAACCTAAAATGTTTGGTCTGACAATACAGCTGGTATCAACACATTCAATTCAGAGAGAGCTATCCCCTTTAGCTCTACGCTTATGGCCGCCTATAGCAATCCTAACCCTTAATCTGTTTTCAATTTTGGGAGTATAATTATATTGACTTCTAATTAATCTCCGGCTCAAAACGATTCGTAAATGTTAAACTTTGCTGTCCAAAAAGCAATACTTGATTATAAAAAAAAAAAATTAGGTTCATAAAATTGATTTGCTTAAATTAGTGTTTGCTCTAATTTTGAGTTTTAAATTTTTTATTAATTTCATTTTATATTATATGTTGGATTTGTATATATAAGTGGTTTTCGAGTATAATCTAAAACTCTTCTTATTTGGAGTAGGAAATATGTTATTAGTCTAAGACCCAGAGGCATATGGCAAGATTAAAAGTGTGTCATGGAGGCTTCACTTTGTTGACCAATATCTTATCATGTTCATTCATAAAAGGGGTTTTAAAATTGTGAAAAATAAAGTCAATATATTGTAGGTATTGAGGGGATACATGGTACATGGGGGCGCACACACTATGTCACAATTTCACTAAGTGGAGACCCTGTGAAGTTTGCCACCTTATGGACCACCAATGAGTTATTCCAGGGGGCACGGTTTTCCTTGAATAATTGTGATAAGTGAACCTGCATATGCGAGTAACAACCAATGATGATTCTCCCCACTATTGATTAACAATTGAATTATAATAGGTTTTCCCAATGTATGAAATTGAGTGTCACACGGGAATTTAATAAAATTTATGCCTAAACTCTTGAGATGGATGCTGTCATGCCCCTAAGATTCATTCCCAAGTCCAACCTCAACATCTCATGGACGTGTGACACCATGACGGTTCTCACTTGGCAGCTTGGCTCAACCAAGGATCTTTCACCTAAACTATGTCTCTTCACTTAGAGCATACCTGTAACATCCTGTTTTCCCCAGTCTGTAAAAATAACTATATTGGCCAAGAACTAAGGCAAACTCAAAGATGTGAATGTTTGATTTGACGGACCTTTGCATAAAAGGTCGATGAGAGGTGGTGGAAGGGACCTGGAATGGTTGCGTTAACTTCCACCGAGCCAGTACCGTACTAGTTTATACTTGCTCAAAAACCAAAGCAACTCTTTGATCCTGGAATGGATTTTCCGTCAGATTGGTAGGTGGGGAGGCTCCTCAAGAGTTAATGAAGGGATGGGGGTGAACCGCCCATCCGTAACTGCCGTCAGACCTGACCATGGACAACGAAATTCGCGCCACACGCAACCTTGAAGACAAATGGGCAAGGGAGGGGAGAGAGCACGCGCGACGGGGATCACGGAAGAGAATTGGAGAAAACCCTGAAAACAAATGGTTAAGTCTGGGGCCGGAAGGGTAGCTCTCTAAGGTCTCGGAGTCGTGGGAGTTTAAAGCCCCGAGAAGTTGAATTCGCGATTCAAGCTCAGAAGGGATAGCGAGCCCAATTATAGAAAGAGAGAATACCCTATCATTTGGTTGACGAACAGTCAGAATCCTTTCAGGAATACCCCAGATCTGTCAAGATCGATGGATCTAGAGAAAGAGCGCAGGCGTTAACACCTTGACCCTTTCAACCTTCACAAGTAGCGATGGGATCCAGGACCGTAGATCCAAGGATCTGACGGAGCCCTATTGACCGTCGATCTTAGCCTTTGTATAGGCATGAGAGTAGCATTTCGCTGACTCAGGACTTGGAGTGGTCAAGGGTAGGACTGCATGAACTCACGATTCGCAAGATCGCGACGTGATTGTGACCATTGGATCCAGGCCACGGGAGAACCGTGGGATCAGAACTTTCGTGGTTATCGCCTATCGAGGGTTCGAAACTTGAGAGAGTTTATTTTCGACTCTAGAAGTCGCGAAGTGTCGAGCACTGAGGGTTGATGCGAACACGTGGCACCTTCATTAGGTGGGGACCACGTGGTTGACAGGTGGCATTACAACAAGCGCTCAGAGAAAGGTGGGAGCAGGTGACAGGTGATAGACACATGTCGCCTGGGAAAGAGTCAACCCATTGTTGACTTATTGTATCTCGGGAATTCGCGAAGGAGGAGCATGAGGGCTCAACACTCCAATTCGTGAAGTCGCGAGATGTGAGTAGCGCTAGCATTTAGCTTAGGAAGCGGGTGACCCATTGTTGACTTATCGTGGCTCGGGGTTTCACAGGATGAAGAAGCTGCACCCTGATCGCTAAGGCCACGAAACGTCGAGAGCCGAGGTCTCGTGCGACGGGCGAAAGCGGCACAGCTCGTGAGCAGAGTACAACGGAGGAGACAAGTGGCGTGTGCGTGTCGCTTTGGCAGAGTCCACGTAACGTTGACCTCTTGCGTCTCGGGATTTCGCAAAAGAGGAGCACGAGGGCTCAACACCTCAAATAGCGAATTTGCGAGTGGTGTTAGTGTTTGGCCTAGCCTACGGTTACATGTAGCAGGCGCTAGTGAGGAAGGAGCCATACCCATATCGCATCTCGAGTATCGGCACTTGGAGAAAGAGGAGTCGAGAGCCTTGAATCCCAACTCATGAGTTGCGAAAGGCGCTTGCACTAAGGCCAGGTTGTGGTCTCTTGGGGGAGGATGAGGGAAGGGATGGCCTGCGCTAGGCCCCATAGAAGTCTCAAGGATTCTGTCCCTCAGAGAAAAAGACGAAAAATCTAGGTTATTGTAGTGGGTGTGTGACAAATTGGTATCAAAGCATGGTTACAACACTTGGCATGCTTGGGCTCATGAACAAGTTGCGCATAAACTCCATTTGAAGTACTCACAAAAGGAGTAACCCTCTATCTTAACCCCCTTTATCAAAAGTCGAAGTTAAGAATGAAAATTCCTATTTTATGTATTCATTTGAAAAATATGAATTATGCGTTGGTTATAAATGAATATAAATAGTGACTAACAACAAGTGTTTTTCCTGCACACAAGCGGACGATCAACCATGGGGAACTGCAGATGCACAGAATGGTGACACACCACGAAGTGGGGGATGGCTCCCATAATAGAGATGAAGAGTCTGACGAAAGGAGAGCGGTAGAGACCCCTCCAGATCTAGATGAGACTGTGAGGAGCCTCATGGCCAAACTACAGAGTTGCAAGGCCGACAACGAGAGGTTGATCAAAGAGAAAGAGAAGCAAACAAAAATTAATGCAGTCTTTCTTTAGAGTTTATCCGACATACAAAGACAATTGCAGCATGGACCTGACACTAGTCACGTGGACCGACGACAGACAAAGAAAAGTCAAAGCCCACCTGAGATACAGAAACGTGGTCTTTTAAGTGACCACACTAGGAAGAGCACCTCGAGAAAGGTCCACCCCAGAGATAAGGGACAAGAGTCAGACGAGTCCTTTGGAAAGGAAACTGGCGACTCAGAGGGATCTTCTAGTAGCAGGACTAGTTGTTGTTCCTGAAGAAAACGAAAGAAGCGAAAGCATCCCAAAAGTCATAATATCGAAGAATTCAAGAAGGCCAAACCACCCTCTTTCGATGGTGAAATAAAGAAGGGGGAGGAAGCGGAGGCCTGGCTGCTTGGACTAAAGAAGTATTTTAGAGTCCATGATTTCTCAGAAAAATTAAAGGCCCGAATAACCACTTTCAACTTGAATGGAAAGGCTTCCATTTGGTGGGAAGACCTTAAGAATGTAAAAGGGATTCACGAAGAGGACCTATCTTGGGAATGGTTTGAGAAATACTTCAGAAAGAAGTATCTGTCGTAAAAGTACTTCGATGAGAAGACTAAAGAATTCTATGAACTCAAACTGGGGCAACTCACCATAGACGAATATATCAGTAGATTCCTCGAGTTGTTGAGGTACGTACCCTATATAAAAGTAGAAAAGGCAAAGGTGCAACGATTCATCAGTGGAATACCTAAGGACTATCAGAACATGATTGAGTTTGACGAGCCAAAGACCCTAGAAGACACTATCCAAAAGGCAAGATATTGTTATGAACAGCTTGGGCATCAGACAGAATCTCGCAAAAGATGGAAGCAGAAGAATAGTTCGGGATTCCAGAAAAAGGGGTTTAAATCCCCAAGATTTAAAAACTATAAAAAGGACTCAAGGATGAGCTTCCCAACCCGAAGTGTACATCAACAAAATTTCCCCTCCCAAAGCGGAAATAAACCTTCTGGATCTACCCCAAGAAAGATTGGTAACCCAAAGAGGGAACCCTTGAAATGTTGGGGTTGTGGAGAAGAACATCTACTGAGGGACTGCCCGCACCGACAACACAACAGTCAAAGAATTTACAACGTTCAAGAAGCTACCACCATCAATGACGTAGCCAGCAGTGTGCCGCAAATTTATGCAGCCTTGGATAATAAACAAGCTGACCACCAAGCTTCAGTGGTGGAGATGGAAGGTATGATCACCAACCATCTAGTGTCTATTATAATTGACCCTGGTTCAAATTTGAGTTATATAGCCCCTAATGTTGTTGATAAGTGTAAATTACAACCACATAAACATGCCAAGCCATGGTTGGTACAGTTAGCCACTGGCACCAAACGAAAGGTAGCGGAAGTCATACCAACTTTCCAATTCACTATGGGTGAATTCCCCACCCAAGCAACCCTCAACATATTACCCCTATGATCATATGACCTGTTGATTGGTATGGACTAGCTAGCCACATATGAAGCCAGACTGGACTGTTACCATAAAACCTTAGAACGTGTAGGTGAAGAAGGAAGAAGGATAACCCTTCGAGGGATCCAAAAACCTGTCTCAGTGAGACGAATATCAACCCTTCAAATGAGAAAGTATTGTAGAAAGGGATGTCCACTTTATGCGATACAGGTGTTGGAATCAGTTGAAGATGATAAACCAAGATTCAAAGACCACCCCACACTAAGAGAATATAGAGATGTATTTCCGGAAGAGGTACCGGGTCTACCTCCGAGAAGGGATATTGACTTCTTGATAGAACTTGCACTGGGAATGGTGCCAGTGTCTAGGACACCCTATAGGATGAGCACACCCGAGCTAGTTGAGCTTACATTACAATTGAAAGAAATGATGGACAAAGGCTATATCCGGCCCAGCGTGTCTCCATGGGGAGCACCAGTTCTTTTTGTAGAGAAGAAAGATGGTACCCTCCGACTATGCATAGATTATAGACAACTAAATAAGGTAACCATAAAGAACAAGTACCCCTTACCCAGGATTGATGACCTGTTCGATCAATTGGGAGGTGCTTCCATCTTCTCAAAGATTGACTTGAGATATGGATACCATCAAGTNACAAAACTGCCTTCAGGACGAGATATGGTCACTATGAGTTTGTGGTAGTACCATTTGGATTAACCAATGCCCCTGCCACTTTTATGTGCTTGATGAACAATGTGCTCAGCAAATTCCTAGACAAATTTGTACTGTTGTTTATTGTCGATATATTAATTTACTCCAAGAATAGAGAGGAACATGAGAAACATCTTAGACTTGTGCTTCAAGTTCTAAGAGAACATCAACTCTATGCCAACTTTAGCAAGTGTGACTTTTTCCAGAAGCAAATACATTACTTGGGCCATGTCATATATGAAGAAGGAATAGCAGGAGACCCTGACAAGATCAGGTCTATCATGGAATGGCCTACCCCAAAGGACGTTTCAGATATCAGATCCTTTATGGGCTTAGTGGGATACTATAGGAGATTTATAAAAGGATTCTCCAAGATTGGTTGTCCAATCACTACCCTCCAGAAGAAGGGAGTTAAATTCAAGTGGACACAAGAATGTGAAGAAAGATTTCAATCCCTAAAACATCTACTGACCCACGCACCTGTATTGAAGATCGTCGATCCCGAAGCTGACTTCCTCGTGTGCACAAATGCCTGCAAGGAAGGGCTCGGAGGAGTCCTTATGCAAGGAAGAAGTGTAGTCTGCTATGAATCCTGAAAATTGAATGAGCACGAAGTCAACTATGTGACCCATGATCTAGAGCTAGCCACCATAGTGCATGCCTTAAAAATGTGGAGGCATTACCTCTTGGGAAGGAAATTTGTACTTGTGACAGACCATTGTGGATTGTGATATCTGTTTGACCAACCAAATCTCAATGCTAGACAAGCTAGGTGGATGGCCCTCCTTAGTGAATTTGATTTTGAAATCAAACATGTTAAAGGAAAGGAAAATAAGGTGGTCGATGCCCTTAGCAGAAGTATGAAAACAATTCACCTAGCAGTGGTGAGCACCTACGAGATGAATATCAAAGAAAGAGTCAGGAATGCATAAGAAACAGACACATTCTTCCAGACCGTGACCTCGTACCTGGAGCAAGAACCCACTGGGATAAAGTATGAAGGCTACCAGATGATAGATGGAGGTGTACTAACTTACAGAAATAGATTGTATATTCTAGATTGTGATGACTTGAAGAGGTTCATAATAGATGAACTACATAAAAGACCATATACTGGTCATCCAGGATACCAGAAGATGATCACAGCCACCAGGAAACAATTCTATTGGCTTGGATTGAAGAAAGACATAGTTGAGTACTTAGCCAAATGCATAGAATGCCAATAGGTTAAAGCAGAACACTGACACCCAACGGGATTATTACAACCTCTACCAATCCTAGAATGGAAGTGGGAAACCATTTCCATGGACTTCATCATCGAATTACCAACATTGACCAAACAGAATGATGCCATCATGGTAGTGGTGGATAAATTGAGCAAGTCTGCCCATTTTATCCCCATCAAATCGACTTGCAAGGCAATAGATATCACCAACATATTCACGAAGGATATATTCAGACTACATGGCATGCCTAAAGAGATCGTGTCTGATAGAGACACGAAATTTA
The DNA here is from genome assembly GCA_009831015.1 of Picea engelmannii. NCBI lineage: Eukaryota > Viridiplantae > Streptophyta > Pinopsida > Pinales > Pinaceae > Picea > Picea engelmannii. The sequence continues at coordinate 134,725 of ML782458.1, read as the reverse complement.
CTTCCAACTTTTGGAAATCCTTGATGGCTGGTCTAGAGACCAAATTATTGTTTAGCGCAACATATCATCCTCAAACCAATGGACAGACGAAAAGAGTGAACCAAATATTAGAGGACATGCTAAGGATGCATGTAATACATCAACCCAAAAAGTGGGAAGATTTCCTGCCACTGGTGGAATTTGCCTACAACAATGGCTACCAAGAATCCCTGAAGATGAGCCCTTTCGAAGTCCTCTATGGTAGACCGTGCAACACTCCAATCAGTTGGAGTAATCCCGTGAACAGGGTTACTATTGGACCCGACATGTTGAAAGAAATGGAACAACAAGTGACTCAGATAAAACAAAATCTAAAGGTCGCTCAGAATAGACAGAAAAATTACGCCGACCGAAAGAGAACTCCAAGAGAATTCAAGACGGGAGACCACGTATATCTCAGAGTTAGGCCCATGAAGAGTTTCCTGAGGATGGGAGCTTGTGCCAAGTTGGCACCTCAGTATTGTGGACCCTTTGAAGTTCTAGATAGAGTGGGACCTATAGCCTATAGGCTAGCACTTCCTCCCACAGTAAAAGCACATAATGTTTTCCATGTTTCATTATTGAAGAAATGTGTACATGATTCTAATCATATAATTGACTGGTCTATGATCCAGGTGGAACTGGAGGGAGAATTCCTGCCAGAACCTCAATGCATACTGGACAGAAAGGAAACCCCACTCAGGAACCGAACCATTGCACAAGTCAAGATGCAGTGGAAACATTTTGGCCCAGATGAGGCTACGTGGGAAATGGAAGATGCCATGAAACATGCATATCCAATTTTGTTTACTTCTGTACATACATGTCATATTGATAGATAGAACATCGAGGACGATGTTTCTTTAAGGGGGAGGGAATTGTAACACCCTGTTTCCCCCAGTCTATAAAAATAACTATATTGGCCAAGAACTAAGGCAAACTCAAAGATGTGAATGTTTGATTTGACAGACCTTTGCATAAAAGGTCGATGAATGTAAATTATGTTATGTGTTATCTCCTCAAATAAATTGATGGAGATTTTTTCTTTTTAGGTGATAGATTGTGGTCCAAAATTTATTTATAAACTTTTGTAGGTAGGTTAGAGAGTCTATTTTATGTTGATAAACTCAGAAATAACTTTTGATTTGGTTTGGTCAAGCAAAAGATAGAATCTCAGGTTTCAGTGGTTTAGGCGAGCCTGAAACGCGCTCATTAACCACCGAAAGCCTTCGTTCTCAATAGTTAAGAGGGAAAAGCAAAAGCTCATTTAACTACCGAAAAGATTTCAACGGGAAAAATGAAAAGCCCGTGCTTTTGCACGAGCCAGTTGTCAATTGGTGCAATGATGAAGATATAATCGCCGAAAATCCATGGAGGTGGTAAGGTATGCATGTTCTTGTTGTATCTATCCGAATATTGATACCCTGTTGTCCTTTAAACTCCATTTGTCATTCCAAAATTAAGGCTCGGCAAAGACGCAGAAACTCATGCGTGTTTCCCGACTAACAGAAATGATTAGTCATGTAGCTCCTCACCATCTCCAGTCACGAGTACACAAATCCATTATGACCCAGATTAATCTCTAATTTGATCTCCATTTATTATCGATTCAAATTCGGGAGTTACTGAGACAGTCTTGAGCCCATGATTTCATCAAGCAAACGCATATCCAGAGAACATAATCCCGTTTTTTGTGGTGATTGTCGAGTGCAGTTAGAGTTCAACAGATCGTTATCAAGCCGATTGTCATACCAATCAAGCCAGGTCGAGTCATCAAGTAGTTCAAAGCCCATACTATTTCAATTCAATTGTATATCTCACCGAAACTCGAAATTTTCTGCATATATTCAGTTAGTCTGTTACATGAATTCAGTAGTGATTGAGCTTTGTGATCGGAACTCTGAGTCACCCTATCCCGTTTGTTTTTCTATGAGTCATACTCTCTTTCATCCTAAATCATAGAGTCTTTGTCTCTCTGGCATGAATTTTTTCCTTAATCGCAGGTACAATCAGCGTTTACTAATGCCAAAAGCAGGGCCAGTTCTAAGGGCTGAATTGGATGGAGTTTGGTACCTTGAGGCGCACCCTGAGGTGGTCAAGTTCTTCAAGCAGACTGGAGTCTATACGTATTGTGAAAAACTAGCAGATTTTCATCAACAAGTGTTTGAAACCTTTGCTAGCTCGTATGATGGAAGAACAACAACAGTGGGAAAGGAACAGTTTGTGGTTGATGAGGCAGCCATAGCTGAGTTCACTGGTCTCCCCAGAACAGGCAATTGTTGGTTCAAATCAACTATACCTTGAAACATCAAATTTAGATCCTACCTACATCCTCTACACAAAGATATTAGATGGAAAAAAGACATACCGATGTCTTATCTGGAACCTAAGTGGCAATCTCTCCTGAAGGAAATCTTTGTCTATATCACCTGTGAAGGTAGATACAACAGAGTCATGTTCTACCACTTCAAACTTTTAAATCACTTCATAGGGAGATCTCCCATCAATTTGCCATTTTACTTGCACAAAGCCCTCACGAAAATGGCTAGGTAGGTCAAAGCCAAGCCCACTAAGGTGGCAAGTAGATTGTCTCATCAAGGACTCGTTACTCTCATTGTCAAATAGTCATTGAAGAAAAGGCAAGTGGATTGGAACTATTTCCTCTCCTGGAATGAATTCCAGACTGATTGGAAACAACAGGAGAAGGGTAAAAAATCTGCCACTAAGAAGACCATTACTCCTAAAAGCAGTCATAGAAAATGGAAGGGTATCTCACCATCAAGAGATCCGACAGAATCATCCTCTGTTAAAAGAAAAAGAACCAAAAGAAATTTACAGTTTGAGGGTGAGCAGACCAAGGACCCTGCTGAAGGAAGTAACCCTTTAAACCTACCATATAGTGATTCAGAGCCAGAACAGGAGTTAGCAGAGACACAAGGTAATGTATAGGTTGGACAATTTGCATACGATTGTTCCAAATTGCCCTCACCAACTCCCCCAGAGGCACACAGTCCACCATTGGCAAAAGCTTCTTTAAGTAAGCCTAAAGCATCTAAGGCACGGAAAATCAATAAACTCCTGCAACAAGTCTATGAAATGGAAGTCTTGGAGAGAGTTATTAAAAAGGCAAATACAGACTTGATTGAAAGAAATGCAGAACTGTTCAACATGAACCAAAGCCTCAAAGAAAAGCATGATAAGATCAAAGACAGGAATAGGGTGTTGATAAGGGAGAACATGAAGCTGTACATGCAACTTAGAATTTTGAGGCTGAAGTTAAATGATTTTCAATCGCCAACACAGGAGCAAACATGTTTGGAAACGCTAGCCAACTTAGCTACAACCATGGTAGATATACCACAGTCTTCCACACAACAAGTTGAAGTTTGAAGATCTACACGAAGAGGAGCTGCATCGTCTAAAAGACCTTGAACACTCAACAAAGCATCAAGGTAATCATTTTTGAAAATTTTGAAGTTTTGACAAAGCCAAGTTTTCGGTGGTTTAGGCGAATAGGACGACTATTCATTAACCATCGAAAGCAGAGCTTTCGGTAGTTAAATCACCCAGAAGTCTTCTATGTTAACCATCGAAAGCCTGTCACTGCCAAAATGATCGAATTTTTTCACAGATCGAGGTTTTTCTGATCCAAATCATTTGAAAACACTCATGATGGATGGATGATGAATTATATATTCAGTTTCAAGATCCATTTTTGGTACATAAGAATTAGAAAGGGTAGCCAAGTTGATTTTGGCACCTATTTTGGTGGAAACAGATTGGATTTTTTGCACATCTCAACAAATTCGAATTGTATCTCTTGGAAGAGTCATCACTCAGCCTTGGAAGGCTATTCTGCACTACACAATTACTCTATAATATATGAAGACCATGAAATGTGGGATTGACCTCATTTTGGGGATTATTCCCTATCTTTTGCAAACTGAATTTTGACTTTCTATCTTTAGCATATCTAATCCATGCTTTTAGGATCTCAAAACTGCATTGTAAAGCTATAAAGCTAAAGATAGAAGATGAACTAAGGGTTCGATTTTGAGCTCTATATGCTACTGTTTTGTATGAAAGACACTTTCTTTAATATATCATCTTGCAATCTTCTTTCATTTGTTACTGTAATACCTTCTTTCATCTTTGTCTATGCTTATGAGTGGAATTAGTTCTTTTGTCTCTGTTTAATGATCCTATGGTAGCTGTCATCTTACTTTTGATTGTTAAGAAAGAATCACAAGAATCTTTGGCTAGTTCGTTGACCCATCATATATATGGTTTTATGTATGTTTTGGTTAACTGATTAGTTTTCTTATCCAGTTGTTATACAAACCTATCTGACAATAGCTCTTGAAGGCCTTGTGTTGCATGAATATAACTAAGACTTTCTTGAGAATACAATCCATAGGTTAAGATATTCATCTTGATCCAAACCCACACCTATTATTGAGAAAATAGTTTCCAAAAAGATTAAGTTATCAGGCATCTCTGACTTACAGCCTAGGAGAGTTTCCTGGAGTGATAACATTATGAATAGGTGTTGCATGCCTGTTGGGAGGGGGATGTGCTAAAAGAGACCACAATGGCTAATGAGAGGTGGTGGAAGGGACCTGGAATGGTTGCGTTAACTTCTTTCGAGCCAGTACCATACTGGTTTATACTTGCTCAAAAACAAAAGCAACTCTCTGATCCTGGAATGGATTTCCCATCAGATTGGTAGGTGGGGAGGCTCCTCAAGAGTTAATGAGAGGATGGGGGTGAACCGCCCATCCATAATAGCCCTCAGACCTGACCATGGACGGAGAAATTTTTGCCACACGCAACCTTGCAGAGAAATGGGCAAGGGAGGGGAGAGAGCATGCACGACGGGGATCACAGAAGAGAATTGGAGAAAACCCTAAGAACGCAGGGAGTTCTGAATATAAGGAGAAGGAAAGTAACCTTCGTCTTGGATTATTTTCCTATATCAGGAGAAGGAGAGTAACCTTTGTCCTGGATTATTTTCCTATATCAGGAGAAGGAGAGTAACCTTCCTCCTTGACTTCCGTTGAGCTGGAAGTAGGAGACTGAACCTTAAAGCATCGTGGTCTAGCTCGGGGGTGGCTAGTAGTAAATCCTTTTGGAGTCACTGAGCCTACGGTTGGGTGGAAAAGAGCACCCCTCTCAACAGTTGCATCACGCCTGGTAGATCTGATAAGTGTTTTATACCTTGTATTTCGAATTGAATATCATGAATGCATGCTTATGTTTATATGCCCATAATAATTTCTGTGTAGAATGATTGCCTAGTGTTTTTAAGATGGAAATAATGGATGCAAGTGTATGCTTATATGTCATCGTTGGTTTTTGTACAAATGGTTAAGTCTGGGGCCGGAAGGGTAGCTCTCTAAGGTCTCAGAGTCGTGGGAGTTTAAATCCCCGAGAAGTTTAATTCATGATTCAAGCTCAGAAGGGATAGCGAGCCTAATTATAGAAAGAGATAATACCCTATCATTTGGTTGACGAATGGTCGGAATCCTTTTGGGAATACCCCAGATCTATCGAGACTGATGGATCTAGAGAAAGAGCGCAGGCGTTAACACCTCAACCCTTTTAGCCTTCGCAAGTAGCGATGGGATCCAGGACCATAGATCCAAGGATCTGACAGAGCCCTATTGACCATCGATCTTAGCCTTTGTATAGGCAAGAGAGTAGCATTTCGCTAACTCATGACTTGGAGTGGTCAAGGGTAGGACTGCATGAACTCACGATTTGCGAGATCGCGATGTGATCGTGACCATTGGATCCAGGCTGCGAGAGAATCATGGGATCAGAACTTTCGTGGTTATCACCTATCGGGGGTTCGGAACTTGAGAGAGTTTCTTTTCAACTGTAGAAGTCGCGAAGTGTCGAGCATCGAGGGATGATGCGAACATGTGGCACCTCCATTAGGTGGGGACTGTGTGGTTGATAGGTGACGTTACAACAAGTGCCCAGAGAAAGGTGGGAGCGTGTGACAGGTGATGGACACATGTCACCTGGGAAAGAGTCAACCCATTGTTGACTTATCGTATCTCGGGAATTCGCGAAGGAGGAGCACGAGGGCTCAACACTCCAACTCGCGAAGTCATGAGATGCGAGTAGTACTAGTATTTAGCTTAGGAAGCGGGTGACCCATTGTTGACTTATCATGTCTTGGGGTTTCGCAGGATGAAGAAGTTGCACCCTGATCGCTAAGGTCGCGAAACTTCGAGAGCTGAGGTCTCGTGCAATGGGCAGCAGCGACACAGCTCGTTAGCAGAGTACAATAGAGGAGACAAGTGGAGTGTGCGCGTCGCTTTGGCAGAGCCCACGTAACGTTGACCTCTCGTATCTCGGGATTTCGCAAAGGAGGAGCACGAGGGCTCAACACATCAACTAGAGAAGTTGCGAATGGTGTTAGTGTTTGGCCTAGCCTACGGTTACATGTAGCATGCGCTAGTGAGGAAGGAGCCATACCCGTATCACATCTCGAGTATCGGCACTTGGAGAAAGAGGAGTCGAGAGCCTTGACTCCCAACTCACGAGCTGCGAAAGGCGCTTGTGCTAAGGCCAGGTTGTGGTCGCTTGGGGGAGGATGAGGGAAGGGATGGTCTGTGCTAGGCCCCATAGAAGTCTTCGGGATCCTGTCCCTCGAAGAAAAAGATGAAAAATCTAGGTTTTTCGTAGTGGGTGTGTGACAATACCCATACTTCGTTCTAGGCTATGGGAGAGTCAGCTTCTTACTTTGCACAACTCACTTGTATGCTTAGACAATTTGTTAAGATTCTTAACACTTAGTCATTTGGCATACAATGAAAAAACATGTGAAACACAAGAGACACAGATATAGTGCGGGAAACAACAATGGTGCTTAACACCCAACTTGGTTTATTATTTTGCAAAACAGATTCAATACAATACAATACAATGCAGTGCAAAAAGGGTACTAGTGTCTCACTTACAAAGATGGGTAGAGTCTCACAACTCACCCCATGTAACAAAACTGTCCAAACTTCGTAGATTCATCACACCAAAACTCATCTATCACACCTTCTTACCTTAGCCTATGGTGTGCACCCCACACAACAAAACTATCCAAACTTCGTAGATTCATCACACCAAAACTCATCTATCACACCTTCTTGCCTTAGCCTATGGTGTGCGCCCCACACAACAAAACTATCCAAACTTTATAGATTTACCATACCAAAACTATTTCGACGCACCTTCTTTCCTTAGCTTGCGGTGTGCCCCAACTACATTCCTACCTCCAACTAAACTCATGTCTCTATGCCTTGCATTCTACTTTTTTATGCCTTCTTGGTTCACCCAAATTGCACTCTTATATGGACGCCAACGTTCTCCTTTCACGAACTGTCGTGTCTTTTGGTTGTCACATCCCTTCACAAACCGACATGCCCATTGAACTAACACACCCATTGAACCGAAGCACCCCTTCGCGGACTAGTGCACCCATGAACCCATGTGTTTGTGAACCTTCACATCTCTTTGGACCAGTGCACCCCATCCTTGGGTATGCACCCCTTGCCATGTGTTCTTCCTTGTGTTAACTAACGTGACTCTCTGTGGGTGTGTCGATGGGGTTATCCAACCTCTCCAACATGCCCATGTTGCAAAGGGTAGGCAGGTCCACTCCTTGAGCACGTGCCCAATTTTCCTTGTCCTTGCCCAAACTCAACCAAAGTCTACATATTTCATCACAAGGCAAGTGAGGTGCATTCCCTATTGGGTATGAACATCACCATCGTGTGCCTAAGGTTCTCATACCCATGCCTATAAGACAAGCACTTTCCCTACCAATCACATCCTCCTTGTGCCTTTTTCCTGACTCATCTCTAAATCCTCCCAAGGTGCACACACACTCAGTGTGTGTCATGGGAGACCTTACATCTCCCCCCACTAGATTTGTTGTCGTCTCAACAACTTCTGTTGTACTTGTGATCCATAGCGACCTCTTTCAAACTCCCGAATCATGTCCTCATATTTCCACAAGGAATCATATCTCTCCCAATTGTCCTCTTCATCAAGTTTATCCTTCCAATGGAAAAAGTACCGGTGCACTTGACCTGAGATGCAATTTGCCAAAAAAACATCTACCTCCAACTTTGGCTTTTCTGCAACCATGGTCGGTCCTCTAGATGGCTCAACTTGACTTGGGTCATCCGATTCCCTTCAACATGACTTTAACTATCTAATGTGGAAGAGAGGATAAATATGTTGCATGTAGAATGACAACTTCAATCTATGGGTGACATTGTCAATCTTCTCGAGTACTTTGAACGGTCCCTCATATGTCCACACAAGAGACGGAGTCATCCCTTTAGGTGGTGGGAACTGATCTCTTCTCAACTTGAGTAAGAACAACTCTCCTACTTAGAATTCTGCGTTGTGCCTACTGTGATCTTCTCATTGCTTCATTATGTCTACTGCATCAGTCAAGTGTGTGTGAGCTATCTCTAATTGATATTGCCAACTCTTCACAAAGCCCACAAACAATGGATTTGTTCCATAGTATCCACGTGTCAAAAAATGACGAGTTGTGGGTTGTTTTTCGTTCGTCATCTCGAATGGATTGTATCTCATCGTTGAAATCCTCTGCATGTTGTAGCTGAATTGGGTGGCGTCCAACAAATCTGGCCAATTCATTTAGTTTGCATGTACATAGTGTCATAAGTATTCCTCCAAAAGTGTGTTGATTCATTTGGTATATTCATCTGTCTGTAGGTGATAAGCCGAACTTTTCAACAACTTCTTCCCCACAAGCTTGAACAATGTTTTCCAAAACTTGCTCGTGAACCTTGCATCCATTTCTAATATAATGTCTAAAGGAAAACCCCAATACTTCACTACATGCTTGAAAAAAAACTTCACAACTTATTTTGCTCTACAAGGCATCTTTGTCGCAATGAAGACATCATACTTGGAGAATTGATCCACCATGACCGAAATCCCATTGTATTCCCGCGTCATCATAAGCTATGTGATGAATTCCATTAAGACATTCATCCATGGTCTATCTAGAATTAGTAAAGGTTGCAACTGTCCTGCTCTCATTCTAGTGTTTGTCTTATCCTGTTGACATACAAGGCAAGTGCAAATGTACTCCTCCACATCCGACTTCATCCACTCCAAAAATTATCCCTTCTCCAACAATGCCAACATCCTATGTTGTCCTAGGTGGCCAGCCAAGGGCGAGTCATGACATTCCTTCACTAGTTATCACTTGGTATCTTGGCTCAACCAAGGATACTTCACCCAAACTACGCCTCTTCACCTAGAGCATACCATACTTTGTTCTAGGCTATGACCAAGTCACACTCTTATTCTACGCAAATCACTTGTATAGATAGATAGTTTGTTAACATTATTAATACTTAGTCATTCAACATACAATGGGAAAACATGTGAAACACAAGAGACACAAATATAGTGCGGGCGACACCAAGGGTTCCTAACACCCGACTTGATTTATTATATTGTGAAACAAATTCAATATAATGAAATACATTGCAGAGAGGGTGCTACTATCCCAGTTACAAACATGGGTAGAGTCTCATGCCTTGCCCCATACAACAGAATTGTCCAGACTTCACAGATTCGTCACACCAAGACTCCTCTATCTCACCTTCTTGCCTTAGCTTGTGGTACACCCTAGTTGTGTTCCTATCTTAGAATGAACTCATGTCTCTATGCCTTGCATCCTTCTTATTCATGCCTTCTTGGTTCATCCACATCGTGCTCTTATCTGACTCTTATATGGACTCCAAATGCATTCTTTCATGAACTATCATGTCCTTTGGGTGTCACACCCCTCCGTGGACCGGTGCACCCATTGAACTAATGCAACCCTTCAAAAATTGGTGCACCCACGAACCCGTGCACTTATGAACCTTCACGTCTCTTTGGACCGATGCATCCCATCCTTGGGCATGAGACCTTTCCTTGTATTCTTCCTTGTGTCGGACGACGTGACTCTTCATGGGTGTGCTAATGGGGTCATCCAACCTCTCCAATGTGCCCATGTTTCCAAGGATAGGCATGTCCACTCCTTGGGCGAGCACCCAAGTCGGTATGTCCTTTCTTAAACACAACCCAAGTCTACATCCTCTGTCACAAGGAAAGTGAGGCATGTGCCCCCTTGGGTCTGCATGTCACCATTGTGCACCCAAGGTGCTCCTTCCCGTGCCTATAAGACACACACTTTCCCAACCAATCACATCCTCCTTATGCCTTCTGCATGACTCATCCCCAAATCCACCCAATGAGAACTCGCACTTGATGGGTGTAGCGAGAGACCTTATCGATGACGTAATGTATTGAACAAAGTTACCAAGTTAACGAGAACTCTAGCAAAAGAATATCATATTTTTGGGTTAAAAACACCAAAATCAACCCCCAAATAAAAAAGTGGTGCTACTGGTAGCACCCTTTGTTTGGGAGGTGGTTAAAATTGCAACTTGTTTGAAATCTCAGCATTGACATTGTAGACATAACCCCGAAATTGACCCTCGAATAAAAAAGTGATGCTACCGGTAGAACCACTTTTTTTTTGGAGCTAAAACTATGACCTAAATGAAACCTGACCTTAACCACTGGCACAACTGCAAATACGACATTGAAAATCGACTCCTAAATCTAAAAGTCTTAATTTTTTTTGTATCTAGCGGAATCAACAACTGGGCAGGCTAAAAACATGACCTTATTGAAACCGTGACCTTGACTAGTGACACCATCACACATAAAACACTGAAAATTGATTCATAAATCTAAAACTGTTATTACTTGATAATTTACTTACTATTTTTTTTTTAAATAAATTATACTTAGAAAATAATAAATTGAAAAAAATAAACACCCATAAACAATTTTTTTTTAAGAAAAAAGAACAAATTTATTGAAGAAAAAAATATTATTGAAAAAAAATACAAATCATAATTTTTCAATAAAAAAATTAATTAAAAAATGGATAAATCTAAATGATTTTTTGGAAAAAAACACCCTAAAAACTCTAAATTTACAACACAACACAAAAGAAACACAAAAGAGGAAAAAAAAAAAAAAC